>VSMD01069844.1:0-82588 GCA_008750895.1 Mirza zaza | reverse complement strand
AATTAGGCCAGGCGCGGTGGCTCACGCCTGTAATCCTAGCTCTCTGGGAGGCCGAGGTGGGCAGATCGTTTGAGCTCAGGAGTTCAAGACCAGCCTGAGCAAGAGCGAGACCCCATCTCTACTATAAATAGAAAGAAATTAATTGGCCAACTAATATATATAGAAAAAATCAGCCGGGCATGGTGGCACATGCCTGTAGTCCCAGCTACTTGGGAGGCTGAGGCAGTAGGATTGCTTGAGCCCAGGAGTTTGAGGTTGCTGTGAGCTAGGCTGATGCCATGGCACTCACTGTAGCCTGGGTAATAAAGTGAGACTCTGTCTCAAAAAAAAATAGGAAAAATTAGCTGATCATGGTGGCATGCACCTGTAGTCCCAGCTACTGGGGGCACTGAGGCAGGATGATCACTTGAGCCCAGGAGTTTGAGGTTGCAGTGACCTATGATGAGACCACTGCATTCCAGGTTGGGGGACAGAATGAGACCCTGACTCAAGAAAAAACACAGAAATCCAAGAAGCAACCTGATTTTCACCACAGAACTAAGGCACAGGTACCTTTAGAAGTTGGGGTGAGATGGAACAACAAACAGGAGATTGGTTGAAAGTCTGCTTAATATGCAATTGGGCCCCCAAACCCCCTCACTGGCTCCAAGCAGATCCTCCCTCCTCCCTCATCCCAGCAGAAAGCAGGAGGTCCCAGTTTCTGGAGCAAGTAAAACAGACAAGACCCTAAGATATCGCCCTTGGATGTTCCACAGTAAAACAGCCCAGCCAGGTCAGTAAAGTGCCCAAAAGATAAGCAGCCCCTCCCTCCCTCTCAGCCCCTTCAGAGAGCCAAGAATCACAAGATATCCCAAGAAATCCTTTTATATGAAGAAGATACCAAAACAAACAGATAAAAGGTACTTAAAGGAAATGAATTAGGGCCTAGGCAAGATGGCTCACGCCTATAATCCTAGCACTTTGGCCTAAGAGAGAGGATTGCTTGAGGCCAGGAGTACGAGACCAGCTTTAGCAAGAGACTACTAAAAATAGAAAAACTAGCCGGGCATGGGTGCATGCCTGCCCCAGCTACTCAGGAGGCTAATGCAGAAGGATTGCTTGAGCCCAGAAGTTTGAGGCTACAGTGAACTATGATGACACCACTGCACTCTGGCCCGAGTGACAAAATGAGACCCTGGCTCGTTAAAAAAAAAAAAAACAAGAAAATGAACTAGGCAAAAACATACTTCCTGTCTTCCTTCTTCCCTTCCCTTCCTCTTTACTAATTTGGTCTGAAAGCCATTAGGTGGATATGTATGTGAGGTTGGTGGGGGATATCAGAGCCTGAGCAGGGTGAGAAGGGCTTCTGTGGGGTGGGGGGATGATGGTGACAGTGACAGCCAGGAATAGGATGTTGGAGCCTAAGTGAGTCAGAAGAGGGCATCCAGGCACGGGAGGTGGGTAGCAATAGCCAGAGCCTGAGCAGAGGAAGGAGTTATCTGTCCAGGGACAGTGGCAGTCACCTAGCTTAGAAGATCAGAGTCTGAGCAGACTGAGGAGTCATCTGCACAGCCCACATGGAATGTTGGAACCCACGTGGAAGGAAGATGGCATCCTTGGGGAGGGAGGGGACTGTATGTGACAGTGGCCCAGAGCAGGTCACAGATACCCAAACAGAATGACAAAAGTACCTGGGGAGGTGGGGAGCAAGTGTTGGCAAGTGGGCTTTTAGAGCCCAATAAGGTGAGGCAGTCATCAATATAGCACCAGTTTGAAATAACCAAAACAGGAGATTGGTTATATACAGAAGAGTTGAGCAAATAAGTACATATATTGAGGACAATTCAGTGAGGTTTCTCATTGAATAAGAAAAAGATTACAGGCCGGGCGTGGTGGCTCACGCCTGTAAACCCTAGCACTCTGGGAGGCTGAGGCGGGCAGATCGCTCAAGGTCAGGAGTTCAAGACCAGCCTGAGCAAGAATAAGACCCCGTCTCTACTAAAAATAGAAAGAAATTAATTGGCCAACTAGAAATGTATAGCAAAAATTAGCCAGGCATGGTGGTGCATGCCTATAGTCCCAGCTACTCGGGAGACTGAGGCAGAAGGATTGCTTGAGCCCAGGAGTTTGAGGTTGCTGTGAGCTAGGCTGACACCATGGCACTCTAGTGTGGGCAAAAGAGTGAGACTCTGTCTCAAAAAACCCCACAAAATTACAGATGTAGAAGGGGGAAAAAAACTGTGGTATTGGGTAGGTAGAGAAATACAGATGCGTGTGTATGCATGTACAAATGTATACACATACACGTACTCCCTAGCTTTAACCACTGAGAGAACTTGGAAAGTTACACTCCAATAGCAGTTAACATCCCTTGTGTCTAGACCTTGGTCTCTAAATACCATTCTCCACTAAAAGAAACCAGGGGTCCTTGGAGAAATGAATAATTTCAGGGCTGAGATAAGGAAGGCACGGGATGAACTTGGACCATCCTGCTATGGCAGAAAGTAAAGAAATGCTTAAAGAATGATGAGGACATGTCACCAGGATATAGAAGGGGCTTGAAGGGGGCTTCCCCTAACCAAATGTGAGCATCAAAATAAATAAAAAGTTTAATAGTAAAAGGTTATAATCCATAAAATGAAATAGGAATCCACATGTCCATATTGATATAAATAAATGAATAAATAAATAAATTAGAAAATTTTTCTTTACAGTAGACTGACAACTAATACATTTAGAAGGAATAATGAAACTGAAAAATCACTATTAGGCAACTATCATAATAATAATTCATTCAGCAAAAAAACCCTAAAAATAGTGAGCAAATTTGATGAGGAACAGATATGTATATAGTCTCAAAATACCTTTCCATAAAATGCTTACTTGATTACAAAGGACAAAAGAGTAACTTTACAGTGGGAAAATGTAGCACACACCACCTTAACTGAGTGGTCAAAATTAACAGTCTGAATAATTCTAATTAATGGGAAACATTGAAATCAGGTACCACCCAATAGGAGGCAAAAAATCCCACATCATTATTTCTGTACTATTCCTGTCGAAAGATGCATGACCTGAATTCAAACATGAGGAAACTCAAATCAAGGTACATTCTACAAAATAACTGGCCTGTAAAAAAAATAATCAAGGGATTATTATGCCTATAATCCGAGCACTTTGGGAGGCTGAGGCAAGGTGAGAGGATCACTTGAGGCCAGGAGTTCAAGACCCACCTGAGCAACATAGCAAGACCTCGTCTCTACAAAAAATTTTAACAATTATCTGTGTGTGGTGGTGTACACCTGCCATCCTAGCTACTCAGGAGACTGAGGTGGGAAGATCTCTTGAGTCTAGGAGTTTGAGCCCAGAAGTCATGAACTATGATGATGCCACTGCACTCCAGCCTGGGCAACAGAGATCCTGCCTCAGAAAAAAAAGAAAAGAAAAAAAAAAAGAAGTTTGAAAAAAAAAGTTTAAACAAAAAAATATATATACAAAATTTTGATCTGTGTGTGTGTGTGTGGGGAGTTTATACAAATCAAAAAGTCCAGGACTCAGGTATTCAAATGATGTTGACAAGTCTGTGTCTCTCCATCTCTCAGCTGTGTTGCTGTGTGTTAGATTCTTCCTGTGGCAGAAGAAGGGACTCTGGCAGCTCAGGAGTGTCTGTGTTTTGTTACATTAAGATAACTTCAAGAGAGCTGCTTACTGATCACTGTAACAAAAATCCCAGGGTGGATTCTAACAGGCCCAGCTTGGGTCATGTGTCCGTCTCAGAACCAATCCCTGGTAAGGGAAATGGAATGTTCTGATTGGCCAGGGTCCAATTCCCAGTCCTAGGTCAGATGAGCACTTTATAACTGGCGAAGTGTAGTGCCAATGTAACAATTGTCATCTGCCTGTGTCTGATTAGAAACTGAATTAGAAGAAAGTCTGTAATAAGTAAGCTGTACCCTAAGAGCCAAGAGAAGTGGCAGGAAAAACAATAAAATCTCACATAAAAACATTAGAAGTACAGCATTCTGAGACATTTAGTGTATGGATATACATGATTCCACGAAATTTATTATACACCATCATTATGACTGTTATCTATTTAGAAAAGTTTTACATACATTAAAAATGAGTGCCTAGGGAAGTCATCCTTGTCTACGTGTCTATCCAGAATGACTTGCCCAGAGTTCCCAGGTAGCTGGTGATTTAACAGGGACCCTGTCCTAGTGGAGCATAGATTTATTACAGGACAGCATATAAGGGGAACTAAATTGGTCATTTACACATTAAGCACTACATAGTAATTATGTTTTCAGTTCCACTCTCAAAGACAGAATATTGAATTGGGTGGGTCTCTTGAAGCAGAGTAATTCTCATGTTTTCATGTTAAGCTTGCTTGGCCAGTACTTGCTACCCTAAAAATATACTCACTCCACTCACATATAGGATGTAAACACATCCTTCACTGTAGATCTGTGTTTAATGTCTTGAGTTCTCTTTTGCAGTTTCCTCATTAGTAGGGTGTGTGTTGCTGGAACTTGCTCCCAGCAGTGAACAGCACAAGCAGGTGCTCACTTCGTGCATTTTCATGCTGCCAGCGCTTGTTCCAGAGCCAAAATGTTTCACCCTCTTTTCCATCTTGCAAACAGCTCTGACATTAGGTCCACCTGTTGCTTCAGGACATTTCAGGAACTCCTCTTCAGAGAGTCAAATCTCCCCAGTTGATCTGTGTCACATCCCATTAAGAATGTCACCATGCTTCATTCAGTGTGTGTGATCATGTCCTTCCCCAAGTTACAGTTATAGTAGGAAGAAGAAAAGAGAGGGAAGAAGGAGAAGGAAAACAAAAGAGTAGTTAATACATAGTTTACTTATGAACTCTCTAGACTTTGATTGCTCCCCCAATCCATTCCCTTTTGTATTTGCGAGGCTTAATTTTACCTGGGTCGCTCATTGTTTTGGATCAACATTTTGTACCAATTTGTATACATCTCACTACTTCCTTGATGCTCTGTGCTGTTTATATCCCTACTCATAAAAAAACTGATTACTATTTTTAGACAGCTATTTATTATAATAGGAAACAAAATGATAATACCCATGGTATTCCTAATTCCAATGACCAATGAATATACCTCATAAAAAACCTGAGTCTTCACAGGACTTAATTCACTGGTGAGAGATTAGTTTGCACACAGAATGTATAAATTGGGAGGGAAATACCCACAGCTATCCACACATTCAAGAGTGTACCTAAGGCCGGGCGAGGTGGCTCACGCCTGTAATCCTAGCACTCTGGGAGGCTGAGGCAGGCAGATTGCTCAAGGTCAGGAGTTCAAAACCAGCCTGAGCGAGACCCAGTCTCTACTATAAAAAAATAGAAAGAAATTGATTGGCCAACTAATACATATAGAAAAAATTAGCTGGGCATGGTGGCACATGCCTGTAGTCCCAGCTACTCGGGAGGCTGAAGCAGGAGGATTGCTTGAGCCCAGGAGTTTGAGGTTGCTGTGAGCTAGGCTGACGCCATGGCACTCACTCTAGCCTGGGCAGCAAAGTGAGACTCTGTCTCAAAAAAAAAAAAAAGAGTGCACCTAAGCTGGGTGCTGTGGCTCATGCCTGTAATCCTAGCACTCTGAGAGGCTGAGGCGGGAGGATAGCTCAAGGTCAGGAGTTCGAAACCACCCTGAGCAAGAGCCAGACCCCATCTTTACTAAAAATAGAAAGAAATTAATTGGCCAACTAAAAATATGTAGAAAAAATTAACTGGGCATGGTGGCATATGCCTGTAGTCCCAGCTACTCGGGAGGCTGAGGCAGAAGGATTGCTTGAGCCCAGGAGTTTGAGGTTGCTGTGAGCTAGGCTGACCCCATGGCACTCTAGCCCAGGCAACAGAGTGAGACTCTGTCTCAAAAAAAAAAAAAAGAAAAAAGAAAAAGAGAAAAAGAGTGCACCTACACCAGGAGAGGGAGACTAGGAGAGAGAAACTGGGGGAGTAGGCAGTTTAGTGGAAAAGAGGCAAAGGCTAACTGAAGCGTAGAAGGGAGTGGCCACAAGAGAGAAACCAGATGGTCAGAGCTAAGGGTGGAATTCGGCAGTCCAACTAGAGGAAACTAGTTGTACTTGTTTGTTTCCATAGCAACCAAAGTACCTTAGAAACAGGACATAGGCCAGGAGGAGAAATAAAGAGATGTGCGAATCCTCAAATCACAACATCCTTAACTGGACTTAGGAGAGTTAGTTGCAGTTTCTTTGAATTAATCTTTATAGAAATCACTGGTTTTTATATTTCATACCTGAAATCTTTTTTTTCTTCATCTGCAAGGCACCTATTTTTCTGGGGAAGTTAAGAACTATTTCTGAAGGAAGGAACCTGTACAATGACTTCATTTCCACCTGGTCTTGGACTTCTAGACAACAAATATAAGTCAACATGGAGCATTCACTTTTCTTTATCTTCTTTTTTTTTTTTTTTTTTTTTGAGCCAGAGTCTTGCTTTGTTGTCCAGGCTAGAGTGAGTGCCTTGGTGTCAGCCTAGCTCACAGCAACCTCAAACTCCCGGGCTCAAGTGATCCTCTTGCCTCAGCCTCCCGAGTAGCTGGGACTACAGGCATGCACCACCATGTCCGGCTAATTTTTTCTATATATATTAGTTGGCCAATTAATTTCTTCCTATTTATAAAAAGTAGAGACGGGGTCTCGCTCTTGCTCAGGTTGGTTTTGAACTCTTGACCTTGAGCTATCCTCCCGCCTCAGCCTCTCAGAGTGCTAGGATTACAGGTGTGAGCCACCGTCCCCGGCCTTCTTTATCTTCTTTATTCCATTCTTGTAAGAGGTCAGGATTTACTTCCTCTAGAAAATCTATGTAGACCAGAGAAAAGTTAGTCATAGTCATGTTACTGTTGACGTGATACTATAAATACACCCTTATCAACTCAGAATTAAACTGCAATCTTCTAATAGGGGCCATATATTTTTACTTGGCCTGCTCCCTTTCTGTAGCCATCCACCCTTCACACTGCCACTGGAGTCATCTCGTATGATTCGATTCTTTAACTGTACTCCATTGCCTGCAGCATGAGGGACCACACTCCTTAATTGCATTCAGAAGTCTCCTCAGTCTGTCTTCATATTCTCATCTCCCATTATAGTCTTCATCCTGCTTCATCTACTCACCCTCAAAGCCACAGCTCAAAGCCACCCACCTCCATGAGGCCTTATGTTTTAGTTGTTAACATGTCTGTTTTCTCCATGAGAATGGAAGTTCCATGAAGGCTGCTTCCTATGTGATTGATTTTTCTTTTGAGACACAGTTGCCCGGGCTGGAGTGCCGTGGCATCAGCCTAGCTCACAGCAACCTCAAACTCCTGGGTTCAAGTGATCCTCCTGCCTCAGTCTCCCGAGTAGCTGGGACTACAGGTGTGCACCACCATGCCTGGCTAATTTTTTTCAATTTTAGTTGCCCAGGTAATTTATTTCTTTTTTTTTTTTTTTCTTTTAGTAGAGACAGGGTCTTGCTCTTGCTGAGGCTGGTCTTGAACTCCTGACCTCAAGTGATCCTCCTGCCTCAGTCTCCCTGACTGTTAGGATTATAGGTGTGAGCCACCACACCCAGCCTATGTGATAGATTTTAAATATATCACTATTCTATCTTTTTCCTGTACCTATCATTGATTTACTGGTTTATTGAATAAGCATTTGTGGATAGCCTACTCTATGCCAGGTAGAGTGTGACTGAATAATTCTCCTGTTATGATAATAATAATGACAATAATTTAAAAAAGAATGATGGTTAATGTTTACTGAGCACTTACTATATATTGCTTGCTGTGAGAAGTGTTTTGTATTTAAAAAAATTTTAATTTTGAAATAATTATCGACTCACACGAAGTTGAAATGGTAGTATATGGAGTCCTACTTGCCCTTCACACAGTTTCTCCTAATGGTGACATCTCAAATAGCTGTGGTACACTATGAAAACCATAAAATTGACATTGGAATAGTACTTATATATATATACTTTTTTTTTTTTTTTTTGAGGCAGAGTCTCACTCTGTTACCCGGGCTAGAGTGCCATGGCGTCAATCTAGCTCACAGCAACCTCAAACTCCCGGGCTCAAGCAATCCTTTTGCCTCAGCCTCCCAAGTAGCTGGGACTACAGGCATGTGCCACTGTGCCCAGATAATTTTTTCTATGTATTTTTAGCTGTCCAAGTAATTTCTTTCTATTTTTAGTATAGATAGAGTCCCGCTCTTGCTCAGGCTGGTCTCGAACTCCTGAGTTCAAACGATTCACCTGCCTCAGCCTCCCAGAGAGCTAGGATTACAGGGGTGAGCCACTGAGCCTGGCCCTATAATCCATTTTGAATTAATTTTTCTGTAAGATCTGAGGTTTAGGTCAAGGTTCTTTTATTTTTTTCTTTTGCCTATGAATGTTCAATTTCTCTGGGCCGTTTATTGAAAATCTATTCTTGGCTGGGCTTGGTGGAGCACACTTATAATCCTAGCACTCTTGGCGACCAAGGCAAGAGGATCACTTGAGCTCAGGAGTTTGAGGTTGTTGACAGTTAGCCTGATGCCACGGCACTCTAGCCCAGGCGACAGAGTGAGACTCTGTCTCAAAAAAAAAAAACAATTTGTTCTGTTGTATATCACACAGATGGTCAGAAGATTTCAATTTGACTGTGTTTCTAAGAGATAGGGCAAGTCTTCTTTTGGTATAGTGGTCACCAAACGATTCCATACATTATCTTTATAAGTGTTCTTTAAATCTCATAGTAACCCTAAGAGAAAGATATTAGTAGTGTCTCCATTTTACAGATGAGGAAACTGAGGCACCGGTAGATTAAATATTATAACTTGTGCAAAGTCTCATAGCTAGCAAGTGGCAGAGTTGGGATTTGAACCAAAGCTGTCTGATTCTAGAACACACAGGCTGCTTCTCTTTGAATATAATTATTTCATTCAGGATATTTTTATTGAGTGCCTATTATGTGCCAGGGACTGTTTTGGGTGCTATGTGTCCTAGATGTTCTATGGCAACCATAAGTGAAATAAAGCAATGAATAAGATAAAATCCCTGCTCTCATGGAGCTTATATTGTAAAAGGGGGAGAACTTATGGTACGAATGCAATAATTATTCTTTTGTTGAAGTATTATTTTATCATTTGGTTTATATTGAGAACATAGCCACTCTTAGATATATGGGCTGGGATTGTGCCTATTCACTGGGTATAAATATTCACCATAGATCTACCTATCTTCCAGGGACTGGAAAATCACTCCGTCGGGAGAACTGATTGGAAGACCCAGGGAGATAGTGAGCTAGGTCACCAAGGAGACAGATCTGTCTAAATATCAGCTCTTGCAAGGTGGGAAATAGGAGCATACCTGCTCCCAGTATGTATTTAAGGTTCTGAGAACACAGGAACATGTGCAAAATGTTGAGAATTTGTACAGTCTCTGACAGTGGGCTATAGATCGTTCAAACCAAGCTCACGAACGAGTTAGCTATAGAACGATCAGGAAGGAAATCAGATTGTTTTACATTATTTCCTAAAAAACTTTTTATTGAAATGTGTTATACATATAGAAAAGTGCACAAATCATATGTTAATTACTCAATAAAATTTCCCCCATGTAACCAGCACCTGAATCAAAGAAACAGAACATTACTGACCCCCCAGAAGTCCCTGTACTTCTCTTCAGTCACCAGCGCCAATGACAATCACTGTTTTCACTTCAAACACCAGAGGTTAGTTCTGTTTTAGAAGTTTAGATAAACATTAATAGAATCATACAGCGTATCCTCTTTTGTATCTAGTTTCCTTCACTCGACATTACCTTGGTGAGAGTCACACATTTGTTGCATGTAGCTGTAGTTTGTTCATTCTTGTGCTATGTAGTATTCCACTGTGTAAAGATACTCTATCCGTTCTATTGCACATGGACGTTCAGGTTGTTTCCAATATTTGACTATTACAAACAGTACTGCTATTAACATTATAAAACACGATTATAGTGAACAAATCTACCCAAAAATACACATTGGGTATATTACTAAGAATAAAATTGCTGGGCCATACATTGCATATATGATTATGGTCAGTTTTAGTAGATACTGCCAAACAATTTTCCAGAGTCATACCATTGTTTCATACTGGTTTCAAAAATGTTCTTTTTTGCCCCTTACATGTACAAAGGTTTTTGTTGAGGGCTCCAACCCATTTCATCAACAAACAAAAGTTTTAAAGTCTATGCTTACGTCAGAGGGTTAGAGGGGGAACAGCAAGAACACAGGAACCCTGAGGGAGGAGGAAACCGGGGCAGATTCAGGACTATTTGGCCAGCCAGTTCTTCCTATCTGGATATTCTCTTTCAAGAGCTGAGCTTTGGGAGTTCTAATTTTGTTTTAATAAAACACAATGTTGAATTGAAATGTTTTCTAATGAATATGTATTAAAATGCCTTATTATTTCTTTAGATTAAACAATTAAACTGTAAGCTTACAGGGAAATGGCCCTTGTATATTTTTCAACATTGTAGCCTCAGATATAATAGATGTTCAATGAATGTTGGGCAAATGAATGAATAAATAAGTGAATGAGTTTCCTAAAACTTGGCAACTATGTATCATGGCCTGATGTGGCATGGTTGGTTCATTATGCAGATCTCAATCCTGTGTCTCAAGTTCAGTGATCCAGGCCCTTCTCCTGAGTCTACCCCAAGTATCACAAGACTATATCTGAGCTCTCTTGGGATCGTGGCTATAGGATCAGTCAGTTGGACAACTTCACTCTCTCAGATGGTCAGCCGGGCACTGCCCTCATAGAGATCATGGTCAAAAAGCAGAGGCATGAGAGATAAAAACTTACCTTTCGGGTACAATGAACATGTCCAGGTGATGGGCACACTGAAAGCCCTGACTCCAGCATTATGCAGTGTATCCATGCAACAAAAACATTTGTACCCCCTTAATATTTCAAAATTTTTTTAAAAAACAGAGAGAATATACAAAAGAATATGTATACAGTTGGAATGATGCTGCTGTCACTTAACTATTCACAGGTGTGAACAAGGGGCTCATTTACATAGACCATCACATTTAATCCTGTCAAAAGTCCTACGGGGCATGTTATTAGATCTTCATTCTATAGATAAGGTAGTTCAGACAAGTGAAGTGAGTTGTTCAAGGTCACAACCAGTGATTGTTAAGCCCTGATTTAAACTTAAGTCTGTCTAAATTGAGAGCCTGAGATTTTAACAATTATGTGTGCATATACAAATTAAAAATTAAATTTTCCTTGGTTCTAAAGGACATGTAGTGTTTTTGCACCTGATAGCAATTACGTTAAATAAATTTGGTGCCTACTAGGTACTAAAGACATTTGTGTAAATTAAGCTAATATTGAAATTAATTTGCTTTCTTTAAATACTCCTTCAGCTTCCCTGGCTAGGAGGCAGCTGAACCTTGGATGAAAGCTTCTCTTCTGATGACCATAGGAGAGAGAAACAAGCACCCAGGAGTGAGTAGGTCTTAGGGATTGAAGGAGGGCTTTCCAGAAGTAGGGATGAGGGACAGAGGAAAATTAACTAGCAGGAAAAAGCCAGAAAAGGTACTTCAAGGGGGAAGCCTGAAAATTCTTTCCATCAGAGCTGTCTGTGATTTGTTTTAATGACAGCTATCCTGTTCTTGGAGGCCAAAGAAAGCAGAATAAACTCGAGGATGGTTGGCAGATCCTCGCATTGCTGAACTGTAGGGTACATAAACACCCTGGGTTACCCATGACGTGGCTGGCCACCTCAGGCACGATCCTGCTGTCTGGGTCTGGGTGATGCCAGCTCCTTGGCAGCCCTGCAGGCTGTTATGACCCTGTGCGGGGACGGGGAGGGGCCGGGCACCAGGTGACGTGGCAGCACTGCAGTAAAAGGCAAAGCAATGCTAGGAGACGGCTGTCCCACAGTCCGGTGGCAGGCAAAGAGACAGCAGGAATCTTGGAGAAGAGGACACAGGTTGAGGGGAGAGGATCACTGTTGCCAGACTCTATCCAGGAAGACAATGCTCTAAAATTCTGCTTCCCGGCCTAGTTCCCAGCATAGCTAATGCCTGGAACTGACGAGCTGCCTGGACAGTTCAGTTCTTTATCACGTGCAGCTCAGTCCCCGGTGTTGAGTTTTCTTTTGCCCCTCAGTTTCAGATGGCCCTCGGTGGCCCCCTGCTCAGTACTGAGACTGAAATAGCTGCCTGCTTTGCATGCCATTTCAGTTCTTGTTTCTTTGAAAAGGACCTATGAGGGAAGCAGTAGGAAATGTCAGGTTGCGGGTCTGGCATTTCCCCTCACCCCACCCCCTTCAACCTTGTAACTTGACTTTTGCGGGATTCACCCATGCCCAGAGTTCCTGCATGCAGAGAGGCTTGTCTAATTCAAAAATAGCTGGATGATGTGATGGCACATGGCCCTGTGAGATCATACGTTTTCGCTTTACATCACCTTCCATGTGCTGGCTGGAATTCAGATTAGCCATCCTATCCTCACTTAGGACACGCCTAGTAAAGACAGGGCATTATCAAGGAATTGTCCATTTCTTCCTACAAAGTAACTGAAGAGACCTGTGCAGATTTTTTTTTTTTTTTTACACGTTTCTGGCATATTTGGCTATTGTACAGATTTTTACAATTGTCTGTTCTGGAGACTCAGACTGCTGAAAGTTAGCTAGTCTTTGTTAATATCTAACCCATACCTGTCTTAAGAACTTTTAAATTTAGTCTTTTTTTTTTTTCCTGTCTTGGACATAAATAGATAATGGCTTCTCACCAATCTTTGCAGTGGCCTCCTCCTTCTCTTGAGGTCTTTTCCAATACAAGACCACATAGATCTTTATCATAGTCCTGAGGAGCATAAGTTCAAGGTTAGACATGGCAAACTTAGACATTTTTTTTTTTTTTTTTTGAGACAGAGTCTTGCTTCATTGCCCAGGCTAGAGTGAGTGCCGTGACATCAGCCTAGCTCACAGCAACCTCAAACTCCTGGGCTCAAGCAATCCTGCTGCCTCAGCCTCCCGAGTAGCTGGGACTACAGGCATGTGCCACCATGCCTGGCTAATTTTTTCTATATATATTAGTTGGCCAATTAATTTCTTTCTATTTATAGTAGAGACGGGGCCTCGCTCTTGCTCAGGCTGGTTTCGAACTCCCGACCTCAAGCAATCCGCCCTCCTCAGCTTCCCAGAGTGCTAGGATTACAGGTGTGAGCCACAGCGCCCAGCCTAGAAATTTTTGAGTATGGAAATTCTCAAGACCTTAGTGCTTTGCCCACTGAGAGGTACATTTGTCAACTTTTCTGGCTATTGGAGCTGGTCAGAGAAGGCTAATATCCTTTTCAGAAATGAATAGTTTTACTGTTACCCTATTTATTCATCCCACTACTTTCTAAAGAAAAGCCCCTTCCCAGGCGTCTACATCTCCCACCACCCCCACACATATATTTTTTAGAGACGGAGTCTCACTATGTTACCCAGGCTGGTCGGGAACTCTTGGGCTCAAGGAATCCTCCCACCTTGGCCTCCCAAGCAGCTGGGACTACAGATGAGCACCACTCCACTCAGCTTTATATATTTTTTAATATCCTCTTTATCCAGGAAGCCCCGTATGTATGTTCTGAGAGAATGACTCACATGTGTTAAGAGTTGAGGAGTGGCAGGAAAGCCAGAATCCAGAGTGATTAGTCAGAATCGATCAAGGACTCAACTGAAAAATAAATGAACTTGAACAGTTCACAAAAGAGGAAATACATTGGGCTAAAAGACACGTGGGAAAATGTCCAGCATCACTCATAACAAAAGAAATGCAAATTTTAAAAACCAGGTACCATTTTTATTCTTAAAAGTTGCAGAAATTTAAAAAGGGGGGTAAGAAAAAAAGAACACCCAGTGCCGGAAAGCATGCAGTGGGGTGGCTGCCTCGTGCCCTGAGAGTGGTGGTGTGAATTGATACGACTTTTAGGGAAATCATCTGGTAATGCATATCAATCATGTCAAATTATCATGAGAAAATTATCCAAAATATATACAAAAATATATTCGCAAAGATACAGTATTATTTATAAGACTGAAAAAATGGGAGTAACTTAACTCTCAAAAAATAAGAGACTGGTTATCAATTGCAATATATTCCCACAGTGGAATGCTAATGCGACCATTAGCAAAGATGTTCTGTAAAGTTTCTAATACCATGGGAAAATGCTTTTATTTCAATGTCAAGTAAAAAGTGCAAAAATACATATTTATATATACAGTTTCCCTTGGTATCCATGGGGGATTGGTTCCAGGACCCCCTGCAGATATCAAAATCCACAATGTGCAAGCCCCCCGATATAAATTGGCATAGTACTTGTATATAACCCTACATACAGCCTTCCGTATACTTTACATCATCTCTAGACTACTTATAATACCTAATACAAAAAATCTGTACGTATTCAGTACAGATGAAACCATTCATTGGTTTCTCTAATATTTTCAACTGGTGATTGGTTGAATTCAAGGATGCAAAACTCACAGATATGGGGGACCAACTGTACATCTAATCTCAGATACTGTAAAAAATATAACCCAAAAACAGAAAAATAAGGAAGGGGCAACATATACTTATGCATTAACAAGTTGTCTTGGAATAATTGGTAATTTTTTTCTTCTTCCTTTTCCCCCTATTTTTGTATAATGATAATATATTGTCTTTATAATAAAAACTTCATTTAAAAATAATAAGTGGCTATAGTAATCAAGACTGTGTGGTACTAGCATAAGGATAGACATATAGATCAATGGAACAGCTCAAAGAGTCCAGAAATAAACTGTTACCTTTATGGTCAATTGATTTTCAACATGGGTGCTAAAACAATTCAATGGGGAAAAAACAGCTTTTTCAATAAACAGTGCTGGGGCAATTGGATATACACATGCAAAAGAATCAAGTTGGATCCCTCACTTACACCACATGCAAAAATTGACTAAACTGGATTATAGACCTAAATTTAAAAGCTGAAACTATAAAATATTTAGAAGAAAACATAGGAGTAAATCTTTATACCTTAGTTTAGAGAAAGTCTTAGATTCAACACCGAAACCACAAACAACAACAAAAATAGATAAATCAGACTTCATCTAAGGTGTTCTTCAAAAGACATGACCAAGAAAGTGAAAAACAACTTTTTGCAAAATATATTTGCATATCATATATCTGATAAGGGACCTGTATCCAGAATACATAAAGAACTCTAATAACTCAACAATAAGAAGATAAATAATGCGATTGAAAAAGATTTGAATAGACATTTCTCCAAAGAAGCAACAGACACCCGTTTGTTTCCTGTTGTCGCCATAACAAATTATCACAAATTTAGTGGCTTAAAATTAAAACAATATAATTTTATTACCTCACATTCTGGAAGTCAGAAGTCCAACATGGCAGAAATGGACAGTGACTGCTCATGGGTACAGGGTTTCTTTTTGGGGATGATGAAAATATTCTAAAATTGGCCGGGTGTGGTGGCTCAAGCCTGTAATCCTAGCTCTCCAGGAGGCCAAGGTGGGCGGATCGTTTGAGCCCAGGAGTCTGAGACCAGCCTGAGCAAGAGCGAGACCCTGTCTCTACTAAAAAATAGAAAGAAATTAGCTGGACAACTGAAAATATAGAAAAAATTAGCCGGGCATGGTGGTGCATGCCTGTAGTCCCTTGCGCAGTCTGGGTTGTTTAAACTAATATTTACCAAGGGCCTATTTTGTACCAAGCATTGTGCTAAAAGTCTAGATGAAATAGGGGTGGGAAGAACAGACGCACTCCCTGCCCTTACCCTGTAGTGAGGGAGATAGTCAGTAGCCAATAAGTATGTGAATAAATACGTAACTACAGGCTGCGATAAGGGCAATGAAGGAATGGTGCAAATGGTGGGAGATTTTCACAGGGAGACCTGATTTAGATTTAGTGACAGCAGCAGGGAGAAGGTTGGAAGCCTCTAAGAGCTACTCTGGAGGCTGAGGCAGGAGGATAGCTTGAACCCAGGAGTTTGAGGCTGCTGTGAGCTAGGCTGATGCCACGGCACTCTACTCAGGGCAACAGAGTGATGCTCTGTCTCAAAAACATAATAATACTAAAGATGAGTAGGAGTTACCAGGGAGAGAGTGGTGGAAGAGTATTGTAAGCAGAGTAAATAGCGTGGGCAAAGACCTGGAGTCAGGAAGGTATTTGGTGAATTTGAAGAATCGAAAGAAGGCTCATGTTGCAGGAAAGTAATAGTAGACTGAGACCAGTTGGGCTGGAGAGATGAAAGGGTCAAAATTATGCAAGCTTTAAAAAGTTGCCTTTTATCCTAAGAGTACTAGAAAGTAATTGAGGGAATCTGGGCAGGAATGTAGCATAATCCAGTTTTATTTGACTTTTTGTGATGGAAAAATGTAAATATGCATGACAATAGAAAATAGTAGTATGTCCCCCCCAAATGCCTATCAACAGTTTTAAAAATTATCAACTTATGGCCCGGGGGCGGTGGCTCATGCCTGTAATCCTAGCACTCTGGAAGGCCGAGGTGGGTGAATTGCTTGAGGTCAGGAGTTCAAAACCAACCTGAGTGAGACCCCGTCTCTACTAAAAATAGAAAGAAATTAATTGACCAACTAAAAATATATATACAAAAAAATTAGCCGGGCATAGTGGCGCATGCCTGTAGTCCCAGCTACTCGGGAGGCTGAGGCAGGAGGATCTCTTGAGACCGGGAGATTGAGGTTGCTGTGAGCTAGGCTGACGCCACGGCACTCACTCTAGCCTGGGCAACAAAGTGAGACTCTGTCTCAAAAAAAAAAAAAACGAAAAATTATCAACTTATGGCCACTTTTCAAGATTTAGGAATAAAAAATAGAAATTCCCAGGAATTCTCAGAAATTCTTGATATTAAATGCTATTCTATATTTTCATAACACTTTATTTACATTTTAAATTAAAATGAGTGATTATAATAATAAACCGCATATCAGTTTTTATGATAGGGTTATACTAAAAGTTTTCAGAGGTTTGCTATAAAAAAGTGATATAGGCTGGGCATGGTGGCTCACACCTGTAATCCTAGCAATTTGGGAGACCAAGGTGGGAGGATTGCTTGAGGCTAGGAATTGGAGACCAGCCTGGGAAAAAGCAAGACTCTATGAAAAATAGAAATCTCTAGCCACCACGCTTGGCTAATGTTTTTATTTTTTTTGTAGAGATAGAGTCTCCCTATGTTGCCCAAGCTGGTCTCGAACTCCTGGCCTCAAATGACTCTTCCACCTCGGCCTCACAAAATGCTGGATTACAGGCATGAGCCACTATCCCCGACTAAAAGTTAGTATTTTTTTTTTAATATTTATTTATTTATTTTTGAGACAGAGTCTCACTCTGTTCCCCGGGCTAGAGTGCCGTGGCATCAGCCTAGCTCACAGCAACCTCAAACTCCTGGGCTCAAGCGATCCTCCTGCCTGAGCCTCCCAGGTAGCTGGGACTACAGGCACAAGCCACCATGCCTGGCTCATTTTTTCTGTTTTTAGTTGTTTGGCTAATTTCTTTCTAGTTTTACTAAAGGCAGGGTCTCACTCTTGCTCAGGCTGGTCTCGAACTCCTGAGCTCAAGTAATCCTCCCGCCTCGGCATCCCAGAGTGCTAAGATTACAGCCGTGAACCACTGTGCCGGCCTAGTTAGTATTCTTAAAATGGAAAGTTTAAACACATGAAGATTAATTACCCTGTTTAGTAGTCTTAGTCTTACCTGTTTTACTACAGATATTCCAAATGTAAAAGAAATTTTTTTCATTTGAATTGACATCAGTGGAATTGCTAAAAATACATCCAAAAGCACATTTAAGTTAGGCATTAGAGTATATGTTGCTTTCATACAAGTTCATTTCCTTTTGTAACACTTACCCTGATTTTGGTTTTAGGGTTGCAAGTTCAGATTTTAGATAAGTTTCTGATTTCATCTGTATTTTACAACAGCAATCTCATCTCCACTCTTTGGATTTCTTCTGTTAACGTATTTACAAATGACTGTAATCCATAGCAAACATTCAAATGCTAGAAACCACCAAAGGAACGTCACTGAATAGCGTTTGAATAATGTAACTTTCAGATTTCCTGACACTACATATGATCCCAGATTGAAATTCTCAATTTAAGTACTTACTTTGCTTATAAACTTATTTCTTTGATCACCACTCACTGGATTTATATAAAGTAAACTGTGCATATAAACTCATTACTATTTATTGTGTTTGTAGGAATGCTTGCTGTTGGTGGCAGGCTGGGCCAGCACACACACTTATTTTTTTTGAGACAGTCTCACTTTGTTGCTCAGGCTAGAGTGAGTGCCGTGGCCTCAGCCTTGCCTCACAGCAACCTCAAACTCCTGGGCTCAAGCGATCCTTCTGCCTCAGCCTCCCGAGTAGCTGGGACTACAGGCATGCACCACCATGCCCGGCTAATTTTTTCTCTATATATATTAGTTGGTCAATTAATTTCTTTCTATTTATAGTAGAGACGGGGTCTTGCTCTTGCTCAGGCTGGTTTTGAACTCCTGACCTTGAGCAATCCGCCCGCCTCGGCCTTCCAGTGTGCTAGGATTGCAGGTGTCAGCCACCTCGCCCAGCCTAGAGAAATGTTTATTTTCTTACCGTTTTTTCATCAACTTGACATTCCCTGCTCCTTCAAGCTACACTCTTTCTCTTCTTGCCAAGCGGTAGCAGAACACTTGGAGATTTTTCTTTCAGCTTAGCTCTGGCTAAGTACTCAGCCTGTAACTAACAAGGTCTTTGCTAACCTGCTACGCTGGGGTTGATTGGCCTCTTCAGATAGCTCAGCCCCCTGGGTCCTACCCAAGCCGAAGGCCCACCTGGTACATCCTGGGCAGGATTACAGGCGTGAGTCACCGTGCCCGGCCACACACACTTCTGATGTGGCAGTGAAGGTAAATTGACACGGAGGGATTCGTGTTCTGTTTTGGAATAGGTAACACCATGGAGATATTATGACCCATTTTAATAGTCTCAGTGTGGTCCATCATGTTTTTGTTGACATGGTGACAGTCTGAGTGGAACACAGATGGGTACTAGAAACAAAGAGGGAAATGAGATTGGACAGTGGGGGTGGCTGAGGACTCTCAGAAAGGAGGGAGGGTTTGAGGGCGAAAGAGACTTGTTTTTGTGCATGAGAAATGGCTGGGGAAATCTAAAGCGGTGGGGGCGCCTAAGATGAGACCGGCCAGCCCTAGAAACATTAGTGAGATTTCATCCACACTTGCTTGGGCAACTTTCTGTTGACACTGGGAAACCGGCGGGACTTTCTCTTCCCAGATGAACCAGGCCCATACGCTTGCCACTCTCACTTGTTCCCTGCAGGCTGTGGTGTGTGCAGGCCGCGCTGGGCTACGTCAGGATGCAGTGCCTGTGATATCACGGTGGGAAGGTGTCTCAGTGCACACAGATTAGGTGCTTAGAGGGTCCCACATTTGTCAATTGGCTCCATCCAGTTTCACGCTTGCATCTTTCTCGTCTGTGCTCTCTGTTTTGTTCCTTGAATAGGCCAAGACTTTCTGTAAACTGAGACGCTTGGTAAAGTCCCTTCCTTGCCAGTTTACCCTGACTTGGTACTCAAAGTTCAAGGCTAATCTAGTCTTACTTGTCTGATTACTGGAGTTGCCAAGTCTCTTTTTTCTCTAGGCTACTGGTTTCATGTAGAAACTGCTCCTCTATCTACGTGCTCATTCAAATGCAATAGTTAAAAAAATTAACACACATCCACATGATGGATTACTATGTAGCCTATGTAAAGAATGATGCAGAGCTATACACTGATTTGGTAAACTCTGTGATATATTATTAGATTGAAAAGGAAGTCACCAAACAACATTTGTAGTAGTATGAGAGAGAGAGAGTGTGTGTGTGTGTGTGTGTGTGTGTGTGTGTGTTTATAATTGCATAGAAATAATTCTGAAAGGATATATGCTGAACTCTTGACTCTGGTTAGAGTGTGTCTAAGACAGGAATGAAATAATAATTTTGTTTTTTTAGTTTGATTCTTAATTATTTTAATTTGCATGTATTACTTTCATAATTTGAAACAAAAATAAACTGAAAACTTTTACTCTCCTTAGATTCGCTTGAACCTGAATTCAGAGGTGGCCCTGAAGAAAATTCCTAAATTAGACTTTCTTCTGTTCTTGACTGACTGAGAATGAATGGATCACCTACTCTGTTCTAGGTACAGGAATAAATGCTGGAGAATTAGAGATGAAAGACAGCATCTTGGCCTGGCACAGTGGCTCACGCTTATAATCCTAACACTCTGGGAGGCCGAGGCAGGCAGATTGTTTGAGCTCATGAGTTCAAGACCAGACTGAGCAAGGGCAAGACCCCATCTCTACTAAAAATAGAAATAAATTAGCTGGCCAACTAAAAATATACAGAAAAAATTAGCCAGGCATGGTGGCACATGCCTGTAGTCCCAGCTATTGGGGAGGCTGAGGCAGTAGGATCACTTGAGCCCAGGAATTTGAGGTTGCTGTGAGCTAGGCTGATGCCATGGCACTCTAGCCCAAACAACAGTGAGACTCTGTGTCAAAATAAATAAATAAATAAAAAGACAGCATCTTTATCCTCTAAGGACTTCAAAGTTTAGAGGCGGAAGAGACCAGAAACCAAGAAATCACAGTATAGCATGATAAATGTCGTAGAACTCTACCTTGGAGAGTAAAAGAATGGACAGAACTAACTTTAATAGAGTAACAGGAGGTGGGTAGGAAAGGTCTCCAGAGGAGATAAGAATCCAGAGCAATCTTTTATTTCCCCTGTCACATTATTATTTTAAAAATTCAGGCTAGGTGCAGTGGCTCACACCTGTAACCCTAGCACTTCGGGAGGCTGAGACAGGAGGATCACTTGAGGCCAAGAGTTCAAGGCCAGCCTGGGCAACACAGTAAGACCCCATCTCTACAAAAAAAAAAAGAAAGAAAAATTAGCCAGGCATCGTGGTACATGCCTGTAGTCCTAGCTACTCAGGAGGCTGAGGCAGGAGGATCTCGTAAACCCTGGAGTTTGAGGTTGCAGTGAACGATTATGATGTCACTGCACTCTAGCCCAGGCGAGAGAGTGAGACCCTATCTTTGAAAAAAAGGATGCTTCCCACTGTAGTGCGTGTTGCTCAGTGGAGGGGCCAGGCCTGGGCTCTCTCCTCCTTCCTCCCAACTCCAGCTGCTGGCAGGACCGTCTGTCACTGCTGCTGGGACCCTGTGTCATCACCCACCCCAAGCACAATGCCCCTCATAACGGAGGTAATGGAATTAAACCACCCCCAATCATTGGAAGATTTGGAACCTCACTGAAAATTGGTACCATTGGATTGCCAACAATCCCAACCATTATTGGAAAATCTACCTTCTTCAATGTATTAATCAATAGTCAGGCTTCAGCAGAAAACTTCCCAGTCGGCACTGTTGATCCTAATGAGAGCAGAGTACCTGTGCCAGATGAAAGGTGCTTTTGAAGATGATAATATCATGCTACACTTGAAGGAAGTATAAATCCTATTTGAGATATAGAAATAATACATGAAGAGCTTCAGCTTATTTTGTGTGTTTGTTTGTTTCTCCACTGAGGCGAGTAAAGAGGGCTTCAGCTTAAAGATGAAGACATGATTGGGCCCATTATAAACTAGAAAAGGTGACTGTGAGAGGAGGAGATGAAAAAGTAAAACCTGAATATGATAGAATGTGCAAAGTCAAATCCTGGGTGATAGATCAAAAGATACCTGTTCACTTCTATCATGACTGGAATGACAAAGAGATTGAAGTATTGAATAAACACTTATTTTCGACTTCAAAACCACAATGGTCTACTTGGTTAATCTTTCTGAAAAAGTCGACATTAGAAAGAAAAGCGAATGGTTGATAAAAATTAATGAGTGAGTGGACAGGTATGAGCCAGCTGCCTTGTTCATTCCATTAAGTGGGGCCTTGGAGCTGGAATTGCAAGAACTGAGTGATGAGGAGAGACAGAAGTATCTGGAAGTGAATATGACACAAAGTGCTTTGCCAAAGATCATTGAGGCTAGTTTACGGCACCTCAAGTAGAATAGTTTTTCACTGTAGGCCCGGATGAAGTGCCTGTATGGACCATCAGGAGAGAGACAAAGCCTCCTCAGTCTGTAAGAAAGATTCACACAGATTTTGAAAAGGGATTCATTATGGCTGAAGTAATGAAAGATGAAGATTTTGAAGAGGAAGTTTCTGAAAATGCAGTCCAGGCTGCTGCAAAGTATAGACAACAAGGTACAGGGTATATTATTGGAGATGAAGATAATTATCTTTTTCCTATTTAATACACCTCAACAACCAAAGAGAAATAGATTTTAGTTATTGCTCAGAAAAATGCACAACTTCCAAAAGAAAAGTTATATCATTTTTTAAGATTAAAACTTCTGAAAATGGAAGTGACAAATAAAGTTGGGGAGATGGAAATCTTCTGCAAACAAATTATTTTTGTTGTATTTAATAAAGTTAAAATACTGTGTACCTCCAAAAAAAATTCTCAAACATATAGAAAAGTTGAAACATCTGCAGATCCACCACCTAGATGCAATAGTTGTTAACATTTTGCCATATTCACTTAATGTGTAATATAAACATATAAATGCCAAACCATTTGAAAGTTTGCTCCTAAATACTTAAACATATAACTCCTAAGAATAACATTCTCTTACCTAACCACAATGCCATTATCAAACATAAAAATTAACATTAATCCCTCTTAATCATCTAATAGCTAATCAATATAAAACATCATCCCATTTTCCCTAAAATGTCTTCAATCGGCTGTTTTTTTCACAATCCAGGATACAGTCCAAATTCACATATTATGTATTATTGTGGTTTGTATTAGGTGGACGTGGTAAAGTTGGAACTATGTTTCCCAGAATCCCTTTCCCTGAATGGTTTCAGATTAGAGCTGCCCAAAGGAGGAATTTGTGTGAGATTTGGAAGGCAGAAATGAAGCAGCAAGTGAAGGTTGTTGTGGTTAGATGTGGTGACAGAGTGTTGGCTCTAGGCTGGGCCTGGTGCTCATAATCCTAGCATTCTGGGAGGCTGAACAAGAGGATTGCTTGAGGCTAGGATTTCGAGACCAGCCTGAGCAAGGGTGAGACCCTGTCTCTGCTAAAAATAGAAAAATTAGCCAGGCGTGGTGGCACACACCTGTAGCCCCAGCTACTCAGGAAGCTGAGACTGGAAGATCACTTGACCCCAGGAGTCTGAAGTTGTGGTGAGCTGTTTGCATGCCACTGCACTCTAGCCCAGGTGACAGAGTGAGACTCTGTCTCAAAAAAAAAAAAAAAAGTGTTAGCTTTAACCTGTCCTTGCTTTGCTCAGACCAGTGTCCAGAAATTCCTTACAGTGGCTGACCCTGTTGACCACCAGTGGCCCCAGACCCACCACCAGACACTTGGTGATGAATCCATGGAGGTGGCAACTACTCAGAGTTCTCCACGAGCTTTCCCATCACAGTCCCATGTTAGTGACTAGATGTACTTCATTTCCCACATTGGGGACCCTTTTCTGATCTCTGACTGCTCTCGGTCTTTCACTTCCCCAGCTCCTTCCACAATAGTGTAAGGTCTGATTCCTATGATAAATTCCTTGTCTCATAATTCACAGTGGTTCTGCCTCCCTGACTGATACCCTTATTGGTACTGGCCATGGTTTCAGGGGACAGATTCTTACAGATGGGAATAGACACTGGTTCTCTGGTGTGATTAAATTTAAGTGCAGTCATGATTATTGCCACAGGTAAACAATTACTTAAATTCTCACCTTTAGTCACCTGTGATAAATGCTTACAGAAGGCAAAGCTTTGGGTAGCCAAATATTTCCTGCCATAGAATATTTTGGCAGAAATAGCAATGTAAGGAGGAACATTGGTTACTTCGAAGTGTGGGGAAAGTTTGGAGAAAGAAGATGATGAGCTCAGGGCTTTAAGTTCCCATCTCAAGGTCTAGGGAAGAGACCCAGAAAGCTTTATGATGCTCTTAGAAGAAACTTATATCTGGGGTCAAGATTTCTGAAAACGGAATCTTAAATCTCCACTTGCAGGGGACTGAATTTCAATGCTAATTGAATTCATAACCTAGCAGGGTCTCTTGAGTTAAAAATAAGACATTGATTGGGAAGAGTTAAGACCCTGAATCTTAGGATGGGAACATATAGATAGATTCCTACAAAGCTAAAAACCTTAAACCCTGAATTCTGCTTTAAAAAAAAGTGACCCTCTTTTTTACCTGAAGTTAATCTTTCCTTACCTGAAGAACCTGTAAGGACCTCCCCAGAGGTAGTGGCCTTGCAGGGGATGGCTGATCCTCCTATAAACCTTAACCTACCACCTCTTTCAGATCTATAATTGGATAGATTCAAGCCACAGCAGACCCCAAGGTGACCCACGAGGAAATACTATACACACCAAAAGAATATTGAGAGTGTGTCAATTTATACATTGTTTCGCTTTTTGTTTTGACATAATTTCATACTTACTGAAAAGTTATAAGACTAGTACAAACAAGTTTCTTTACCTTTCATCAGGATCTCTCAAATGCCAATTTATATTGACAGAAAGTCAGGGACTATGTAAGGGAATGGAACTTAAAGGTGTTGGATCAGGATCAAAAGAATACAATTTTAGATTTGGCTGAATTTATTAATATGAATGAACATCTTATAAAACCTTTCTGGCTGGGGAGAGACTGCCTCTCCCTGGGCGAGCCCATTAGAGATGCCAAAGGGCCCAGCCCTGAGTATGTCTTTCATATGCAAACGAACCAATCTCAGAGCCAAACCTCCTCTAGCTGTCCCTTACCGTCCCCTGCTCCCCAGGAGGCAAAATTCTTCTGCCTTAATCAGCCCAGGTGCCAGCCAAGTAGGGACCACCTCTATAGCTCAAAGCCACTGGAATTATTCAAATCAGCCAGTCCTAAACTCTCTACCCTGCCCTGCCTTGCCTTTCCCATGGAAACCAGATAAGGGCAGCGGCTTAAACCTTCCCCTTACTCTTGTCTTCTGTTACCTGACCACCCTAGTGTCTTTCCTATGTAGCCCTGCATGGCATGCCTGCCTCCTGTCTCTAGGGCCTGTGACTATAATAAACTTTACTTTCCTGAACCTCTCCTCTGTCTCCTCTTGTGGCCACACTTAACTGACCAAGTGATAAAAGAATGCAAAACAGGTTCACTAAGCAGAGATTCTCAATTTAATGTATTTGCCCAAGTTGCTTGGGATTTCTCTAGCATTTTGCTATTAGACCCAAAGACAGCTTGCACAGATGAAGGTGAAATGCCAGCACTCCCAATACTTACAAAGAAGGTGTCCAGAATAGCTAGAGTGGCTTTATAATATAAAACCAGCTAACTATATTCCTTGGTAGGGTCTGGAGGACACTCCCTTCACCAGGGTTTTGAGAAATGCATTGGTGAGAACACCAGCATTCTTGAAGAGCTCTGTGGTAGCTACTCTTTGGAGGCAGGCATGAGAATGGGAAATGCAGTCATCAAAACGGGACCCTTGAATTAATGCAATGAGAAGGATGGGATGTCAGAGTGTCAGGAGCCAAGTCAGGGCACATAGTAACCAGGACAAAGTTGGTGTAGGTACCGTAATGGGCAGCAAAGCCAGAGCAGGCATCAGAAGGATTTGACCTGCAGAGCTTTGGCACTGGCTAATCGATCACAGTGTTCCTAGAACAGAAATGAACAGGCAGACTTGATGTGTGTAAGTGGAAAAGCTCTAGTTGAACAGAAGTCTGACTTACGACAACAGAGAGTAAGACTTAGCTCAAATGGTTACTTCCTCACACTGGAGTTTCCATCCATCTAATCCCTGCGCTAGTGTTTGAGTTCCATGGGTGGTTTCTGATGCTTTAAAAATAAAATAAATCCTTTGGTCCTGGAGTTAAAAAAAAATTTTTAATAAAATAAAATTAAAATAATAAAAAAAGAGCCTGGGCACGGTGGCTCATGCCTGTAATCCTAGCATTCTGGGAGGCCAAGGTGGGTGGATCATTTGAGCTCAGGAGTTTGAGACCAGCCTGAGCAAGAGCGAGACCCTGTCTCTACTATAAATAGAAAGAAATTAGCCAAACAACTAAAAATAGAAAAAAAAAAAAAATTAGCCGGGCATGGTGGCGCATGCCTGTAGTCCCAGCTACTTGGGAGGCTGAGGCAGGAGGATCGCTTGAACCCAGGAGTATGAGGCTGCTGTGAGCTAGGCTGATGCCATGGCACTCTAGCCTGGGCAACAGAGTGAAACTCTGTCTCAAAATAAATAAATAAAATAAGAGAGAGTAAGAGCCCTTCAACCAATTCTTAGACTGGAAACATTTCACAAACCCAAACTCCTTGAATGAAGGAAAGATTGGGACCATCTGAAGAAGGACCTGCTATGCTGTCAAAAAATTATACTGGGCCAACTACAGTGGCTCACACCTGTAATCCTAGCACTTTGGGAGGCCGAGACAGGAGGATCACTTGAGTACAGGAGTTCAAGATCAGCCTGAGCAACACAGCAAGACTCTGTCTCTACAAAATTAGAAAAATTTAGCCAGGCATGGTGGCATGTGACTGTAGCTTCAGCCATTCGGGAGGCTGAAGCAGGAGGATTCCTTGAGCCCAAGAGTCTGAGGTTGCAATGAGCTAGGATGACACCACTGTACTCCAGCCTGAGCAACAGAGCAACACTTTGTCTTGAAAATAGTTATATTGTAAATCTTCCTCTTAGTCTTTCCCCAAAGGGACCTGCAGTTATTACACAGGGTGACTGTGCATTTGGAATGGGAAATAACTAGATTTTTAGGAATTACTAAACCTTGGCTCCGAACTGGTGCTAATCTCTGTAGAACTAAAATGCCACTGTGTTCCATTGTCAGAGAAGGGACTTATGGAAGTCAATGATCTATGGAGTTTTGGTTGGCTCCATCTCGCAGCAATCCCAGTGGTTCCCAGAACTTATCCCATCATTATTTCCCCAGTTTCAGAATGCATAGGTGGATATGTATTGCAGCTTAGATATACTCAGTAGATATCTGAGTAGATGTACTCAGCAGCTGGTAGACTCCCTATATTGGTACTCTGATCCTTGGAATGAATGAAGGCTATCATGGTAGAAAAGGCCAAGTGAAAGCCCCTAGAACTGTGTCTACGTACTAAAATAGCAAACAAACAACAATATAACATTTCTGGAAGAGATTAATGCTGCCAACAAGGTCTTGAAAGATAGAGGTGGTAATTCCTACCATATCCCTACTCAAATCACCTGTTTGCCTGTCAGAAAACTGATGGACATTGGAGAATAGCAATGGATTATCCAAAGCTTGGTGACTCCAATTGCAGCTGGTGTTCCAGATAAGGAAATCAACATATCTCAAGACACCTGGTTTGCTATTAATCTGATGAATACTTTTTTACTCTGTACCTTTTATTTTATTTTTATTTTTTTGAGACAGAGTCTCACTTGGTTGTCCAGGCTAGAGTGAGTGCCATGGCGTCAGCTTAGCTTACAGCAACCTCAAACTCCTGGGCTCAAGCAATCCTCCTGCCTCAGCCTCCCGAGTAACTGGGACTACAGGCATACACCACCATGCCTGGCTAATTTTTTAGCTGGTCAATTAAT
Organism: Mirza zaza; assembly: GCA_008750895.1. Taxonomy (NCBI): domain Eukaryota; kingdom Metazoa; phylum Chordata; class Mammalia; order Primates; family Cheirogaleidae; genus Mirza; species Mirza zaza. The sequence goes on along the minus strand of VSMD01069844.1, from coordinate 54,896 downwards.
TTCTTTCTATTTATAGTAGAGACGGGGTCTTGCTCTTGCTCAGGCTGGTTTCGAACTCCTGACCTTGAGCAATCCGCCCGCCTTGGCCTCCCAGAGTGCTAGGATTACAGGCGTGAGCCACTGCGAACGGCCTCTGTACCTTTTTAGAAAAGACTGCCACATGCAATTTTCTTTCTTTCTTTCTTTCTTTCTTTCTTTCTTTCTTTCTTTCTTTCTTTCTTTCTTTCTTTCTTTCTTTCTTTCTTTCTTTCTTTCTTTCTTTCTTTCTTTCTTTCTTTCTTTCTTTCTTTCTTTCTTTTGTTCTTTCTTTCTTTCTTTCTTTTTCTTTCTTTCTTCCTTCCTTCCTTCTTTCCTTTCTTTCTTTCTTTCTTTCTTAGACAGAGTCTCACTTTGTTGCCCAGGCTAGAGTGCTGTGATGTCAGCCTAGCTCACAGCAACCTCAAACTCCTGGGCTCAAGCAATCCTTCTGCCTCAGCCTCCCAAGTAGCTGGGACTACAGCCACCATGCCCAGCTAATTTTTTCCATATATTTTTAGTTGGCCAATTAATTTCTTTTTATTTTTAGTAGAGACCAGATCTTGCTCTTGCTCAGGCTGGTTTCAAACTCCTGAGCTTGAGCGATCCTCCCGCCTTGACCTCCCAGAGTGCTAGAGTACAGGCATGAGCCATCATGCCCAGCCTGCAATTTTCTTTTAGTTGACAGAGCCACAATACACCTCCACCACACTACCTCAAAGCTCTACAAACTCTCTACCCTCTGCCATAATCTAGTCTGCAAGGACTTTTGATGGCCTTTGTGTTCCACATGAACGTAAGTTGGTGCTACTTTTCTTTTTTTTCTTTTTTGAGACAGAGTCTTGCTCTGCTGCCTAGGCTAGAGTGATGTGGTGTCAACCTAGCTCACAGCAACCTCAGACTCCTGGGCTCAAGTGGTCCTCCTGCCTCAGCCTCCCAAGTAGCTGGGACTACAGGAGTGCACCACCACACCTGGCTAATTTTTTTATTTTTAGTAGAGATGGGGTCTTCCTCTTGCTCAGACTGCTCTCAAACTCATGAGCTTAAGTAATCCGCCTGTCTCAGCCTCCCAGAGTGCTAGGATTACAGGCGTGAGCTACCACGCCTGACCAGTTGGTGCTAGTTCAACGAGGATGTCAACTGAGACAGGATGCCTCAGTTCCTCACCACGTATGACTCTCCACAGAGTTGGTTGCTCAAGACATTGCGGCTGGCTTTCCCCAGAGTCTAGGAGAGAAAAAGGTGGAAGCTGCAATGTCTTTTACAACATGGTTTCAAAATCACATACTGCCACTTCAACGATATCCTGTTGGTCATACAGATCAGCACTATTGAATGTGGGTGGGGACTACATGAGGCCATGAATGCCAGGAGGCAAGAATTACTGGGGCCATCTTGGAGGCTGGCTGCCACAGTCATGAAAGTTCTGAAAGTTCTTTGCTCTGTCCAGCCACCTTTTTAAAGTTTGGGGTTGTTTCAAAATAAAAACTATTTATTGTTTTTCTTTAATTAAAAAATATGTTTTAAATAAAAAAGAATTTATTTTAAAAAATGCTATGGACATGCAAATACTATTATTATTAACATTATTCACTGGGTGGACCAAGTCTTAGACCAGAAGATGAGGAGCCTGGCTTCAGTTCCTGCATCTAATGCTGACTCAGGACAAGTCCTTGAGTAATTCTTTCTCTTAACTTCTTTGGACTTTAACTTCTCTTTCAGTAAAATAAAGAACAAGGCCGGGCGCAGTGGCTCACGCCTGTAATCCTAGCACTCTGGGAGGCCGAGGCGGGCGGATCGCTCGAGGTCAGGAGTTCAAAACCAGCCTGAGCAAGAGCGAGATCCTGTCTCTACTATAAATAGAAAGAAATTAATTGGCCAACTAATATATATAGAAAAAATTAGCCAGGCATGGTGGCACATGCCTGTAGTCCCAGCTACTCGGGAGGCTGAGGAGCAGGATTGCTTGAGCCCAGGAGTTTGAGGTTGCTGTGAGCTAGGCTGACGCCAACAGCACTCACTCTAGCCTGGGAAACAGAGTGAGACTCTGTCTCAAAAAAAAAAAAAAAAAAAGGAACAAATTCCTGCCCTTTCCTTATTCCTGCAAAGAGGTTTATGAAAGCGCTTTTAGCTGTTTAAAAATTGAATTTTTATCCCATAAAGCCCCAAGTTTTGCAAATGCAGAAAGTGGTTTCTAGAGAAATTGAGAAGTTTACCTGGGATCACACAGCTAGTTAGTGGCATAGCCAGGATTAGAGCCTCAGTCTCTTAAATCTCCATGCCTGCCCAGCTATACCTCAACTGCCTTAGAAGTGCCAGAAAAACTCTGAAAAGGATTTTCACATTATTTTATGACCACTTATAGAGCAAGGACTAGCCCAGGGGTCCTCAAACTTTTTAAACAACGGGCCAGTTCACTGTCCCTCAGACCGTTGGAGAGTGCCCACTGTGGGCCCGGGATGAGTCGGCTGCTAAGCAGGACAGGCAGTGGTGGCAAAAACACCTGGCGGTCTGGATAAATGTCCTTGGCAGGCGGCATGGGGCCCTCAGGCTGTAGTTTGAGGACGCCTGGACTAGCCATCAGCCCGGAGGAATTTATCGAGTGTCACGATTCTTGAACCTTGTGGTCTCAGAATCCCTTTACATTCCTAAAAATTATTCAGGCCCCTCAAGAACTTTTGTCTGTGTAGGTTGTAGCTATTAAAATCTAGTGTATTGGAAGTTAAAATTAAGGAAAAATGTTAAATGTTTTATTTATTAATTACTGTAAAAAAAAATAAACTCATTGTATGTTAACATGAATAACATATATAAATAACTTTTACTATGGCCTGAATGTTAGTGTTCTCCCAAAATTCAGAGGTTGAAAGCTAACCTCCAGGGTGATGGCATTAACAGGTGGAGCCTTTGGGAGGTGACTAGGTCACGAGGGCTCCAGCCTTATGAAAAAGATTAGTGCCCTTATAAAAGAGGCTCGAAGGAGCCTCCCTTGATCCTCCCTCCATGAGAACACATGGAGCCATCTATGAAGCATGAGCCCTCATAGATCCCAAATCTACAGATGCCTTGATCTTGGACTTCCCAGTCTCCAGAACTGTGAGAAATACATTTCTGTTGTTTATAAATTACTCAGTCTAAGGTATTTTTTTACAGCAGCCCAAACGGGCTTGCACACATTTTTATGAAAACTAATTATATTTTCCAAAAGAAAAAAACTCGGAGAGAAAAGAGTGGCTTTGATCGATATTTTTGCACATCTCTTTAATCTCTGCCTTCATAGAAGACAGCTAGATTCTCATAATTGCTTCTGCGCACAGTCCTTTGCGACATCAGCCTCATGCAGCCTCTGGAAAACTCCAGTGTGTGATAGAACGAGAGTGGAAAGGTCTTTAAGGCTGGGCGCAGTGGTTCATGCCTGTAATCCTAGCACTCTGGGAGGCTGAGGCAGGAAGAACGCTTGAGGTCAGTAGTTTGAGACCAGCCTGAGCAAAAGTGAGACCCCCATATCTACTAAAAATAGAAAAATTAGCCAGGCATGGTGGCGCATGCCTGTAGTCCCAGCTACTCAGGAGGCTGAGGCAGGAGGATCACTTGAGCCCAGGAGGTTGAGGTTGCTGTGAGCTAGGCTGATGCCACGGCACTCTAGCCCAGGTGACAGAGCAAGACTTTGTTGAAAGAAAGAAAGAGAGAGAGAGAGAGAGAGAGAGAAAGAAAGAAAGAAAGAAAGAAAGAAAGAAAGAAAGAAAGAAAGAAAGAAAGAAAGAAAGAGAGAGAGAGAGAGAGAAAGAGAGAGAGAGAAAGAAAGAAAGAAAGAAAGAAAGAAAGAAAGAAAGAAAGAAAGAAAGAAAGAAAGAAAGAAAGAAAGAGCCTTTAAACATCATTGTGAAAATAGTTCTGATCTTACAGACCCCCTGAAATAGTCTCCAGGACCTACAGGATTCCCAGACTACACTTTGGGGACCCCTGTTGTAGTGTCATATTGCAGGACTCTATTTTGTCCTATTCAGCATTTTCATGACCTATTAGGACAAAATAATCAATGCTTACCAGTTTGGCAGATGATACAGAGCTGGCAAGGGGATTATTATAAAAGGTGTTAGAACCAGAAATTATAATTATTGGTTGTAGCAGAGCAGAATCAAACAAAATTAAATTTAAAAAAAATTTTTTAAATTATATTTTAGAGACAGAGTTTCAATCTGTTGCTCAAGCTAGAGTACAGTGGCACAATCATAGCTCACTGCAGCCTTGAACTCCTAGGCTCAAGCAATCCTCCTGTCTCAGCTTCCTGAGTAGTCAGGGCTATAGGGATGTGCCACCATGACTAGCTATTTTTTTGTTGTTGTTTTTTTATTTTTGTAGAGACACGGTCTCCCTACATTGCCCAGGCTAGTTTCAAACTCGTAGCTCAAATGATCCTCCCACCTTGGCCTCCCAACGTGTTGGAATTTGGCCCCGATACCCAGCCAAAATTAAATTTTATGTGGAATGTCTTGCATTTGCATTTTGCTTTGTTTTAAATCACTTGCACGTGTACTAGAAGCATAGGGTGGGAAGAACTGGCCTGAGAGCAGTTTGTATGAGAAAGATCTGGCGGTTTAGGTCAACCACAAGCTAAATATGAACCAACAGCTTCTAACATAACGTTAATTGTAATCACTGGAGCAGACAGGCAGGGTTATTTGGGTGAAACGTGGGAAGAAGAAAGAGTAGTTACATTTTCTTTGCTCCAACCCCCCACCTGGAAACCCAGAAAGTGCAGCGGAGTAGGTAGGAGGTACTCAGCATCTGCACTCTGCTAACAATGTGGTTTGGAAAGGTTGAAGGAAAAGAAAATTAAATCCACAAAGTTCCTTCAAGTTCTATAGGATTTCATGGCCAAAAAGACAAGGACGTCCTCCCATGCCGAATCCACAGGTCTCCACCACAGTGTCCAGCCCCAGCCGGCATCAAGGGGGCAGCCCTGTCCAGGGCGTGGCTCCGGGCTGCCAGGGGACTGTTCTCAGATTTGTTCCAGCTCTCTGAAAGTTGCTCACCCCCAGCAGTTTGCTTCGGCCAGAGGCCTCTAGCCAGGGGTCTGTACGCTTCTGCAAAACACTCTGGTTCAATCTCAGTATCATCCTGGAGCCTTCAACATCACCCTTCGGAACTTGGCATAGTCATCTGGAGCCCAACTCTTCCTGGCCTGGCCTAGAGAGAGAAAGGGTTTGGGTCCTTCCTGCGGTTACCAAGATAGCATCTTTGTGCCTTTGTTGTTCCTCTTAGATCGAGAAACAAGTTCCTCCAAAAGTTAGCCTGAATGGCCCAGATTGCCCGCATTACACAGAAGGTGATGGTTTCTCCTACCGCGCTCTAGTCTCAGGCAATCTTGAGAACTGGAATTCTAGTCTGGGTCCTCCATGGTAGGGAATCATTAATGACCTGGGAAAATTCCAGAGGATGATAAAGGTAGAGTACAGGCTCTGGAGTCAGACGTCAGTTCAAATCCCAGCTCTGCTACTTGCTAATCGCATGACCTCTGCAAAGTTACTTTTTGTTTGTTTGTTTGTTTTTGAGACAGAGTCTCACTCTGTCACCTGGGCTAGAGTCTTGTGGCATTAGCCTGGCTCACAGCAACCTCAAACTCCCGGGCTCAAGCGATTCTCCTGCCTCAGCCTCCCGAGTAGCTGGGACTACAGCCACGCGCCACTGCGCCCGGCCCACAGTTACTTCAATTCTATGAATCTCAGTTTCCCTGTTTACAAAATGAAATTAATATTGGGTATTATGAAGACTGAGATAATTCACGTAAGGTGCTTATCATAGTATTTGGCACACAGTAATCATTTATGAAATATTAATTGTAAAAATCATATTTTATATCAACTTTTTGAAAGGCAAACCTGATGTGAAGAGGTGCCTTTCTGCCTACAACATGGGCCCTTTCATTAGCTGACCAGAGACGGGTGTGCCAGGGAGCCCCCGGGGGCGGCAGGCCTCTCCCTCTCTGAAGAGGAGCTCAGCTCTACATTTGCATATCCAAAAGTCCCCTCAAGTGGTTATTCTAGAATGAAAATGGATTAACGAAATGACAGGTTTTCATTTCCTCCCCATTCCTATCAAGGCTTCAAAGATTTAAGATTTTAGGCTCAAGTTTCAGTAGGGGGGCGCTAGCTCCAAGGGCCTGTGTGTCGCTGCGTGTGCTTGCGTGTGTGTGTGTGTGTGTGTGTGTGTGTGTGTGTGTGTGTCCTTGTCTTCCCATCCACAGGAATGAGAGAGCAGCCTGAGCCGTCCATTCACGAAGCCAGGCCTGTCCCTGCCAAAGGGTGCAGCTTGGACAAGAATATACACGGAGGCCCATAGGCCATATATCTCATAGTTGAAAGTTATAAAGAGACTAGTAGACCAAATATGGTCTCCCCTCCTACCTTGACAAATATACCTTCGTAACAACCAGGAAGCCCAGCTCGAATTTAGATATTTTGGACTCCTCAGTGTCTCCTCAGAATGTGGAGGTGCAGGGAGACCCGTCCTGTCCCCTTCTAGTACGACGCCTACATCCCGTCTTGCATGGGGCCCTGTGGGCCTGCCTGTGGACACCCAGCACATCCAAGTCCCACCACACACCCCACTGACAGTCGCCCCGGGCCACCTTTCAGGCCTAAGGATGCACACATAAGTCTGTCTTTGGGGTGACAGGCCTGGGGAAGAGGCCCATGAAGACCCCGGGAGTGAGCTGGGAGAGCTGGGAAAGGAACTCCAGGGTCCCAGGTATGGGGATACCAGATTCCTGGTGGACACATCTTCTGTCCTCCCCATAGGGAGGAGCAAGACTGTAAGAGGGCAAGAGAACAGGCCCCATGTAGGAGCCCCTCTTGCTCTGGTCTTAGGGTATTCTACATTCAACAAGTGTTTATTGAGCATTTACTCCATGCCAGAGCCTGTGGTGGGTATTGAGGATGCTGCAGTCAGGAGACTGACTGGTCCCAAGAGCGTTACAGTCTGGGGGTCGGGGGAGATGGACAATAATGAAGTGAACAAACAAACAGCAAATGTTTGCACGTGAAAAAACACTCGGGACCAGGCATGGTGGCTCACACCTATAATCCCAGCACTTTGGGAGGCCAAAGCAGGCTTGAGGTCAGGAGTTCAAGATCAGCCTGGGCAATAGAGCAAGACCCTATCTCTAAAAAAAAAAGACAAAACAATTAGTCAGGCATGGTGGCTCACAACTGTAGTCCCAGCTACTCACTCAGGAGGCTGAGGCAGGAGGATCACTTGAGCCCAGGAGTTTGAGGTTACAGTGAGCTGGAATCATGCCACTTTCATTGGGCAAGAGAGGGAGACCCTGTCTCGAAAGAAAAGAAAGAAAGAAAGGAAGAAAGAAAGAAAGAAAGAAAGAAAGAAAGAAAGAAAGAAAGAAAGAAAGAAAGAAAGAAAAGAAAAGAAAGAAAAGAAAAGACTAGGAAAGGGGGACCTGCTTTGGTCCCCCCTTGGGTGGAGGTGACTCTGCAGCTGAGAAGCCAGGAGAATGGGCTTGGAGGACAATATATTCCATGTGGATGGAACCGAGAAAATGCATGGGAAAGAGGAGGGTGGTGGGGTTAGAGGCGGAGAGGGGCCAGGCTGTGTCAGCCTTGGAGGCCACATTCAAAGTTTGGATTTTATGAAGAGTGTTAAGAAAGGCGTGACGATTTAATTTAGTGTCTAAAGGATTACTCTTGCTGCTGTGAGGACAGTGGATTGTGGGGTGCAGAGTGGGAGCAAGGAGACCAGTTAGGAGGCGGTGGTGGCAGTTCAGGTGTGGGAGAGTGCTGGTCTGGATTAAGATCGGGGCTGCAGAAGGGGACAGAGTGCACGAATACAGCAGCATCCACAGACCTACTGATGGATTCCGTAGGGGGAGTGTGAAGAACAAAGAGATGTCAAGAATAACTGGCCTCTTTTCTCCTGTGACCGCCACATCCTGCCGCAGTCACTGCCGCTGTTGCCATATGCAAGCCCAAAGCAGACATTTAAAATGTTGGTGTAGTCAAACCTGCTGACACTTCCCTCTGAGATTTTTTTCCATTATTTTTTTAAATCTCAAGACCTTTCTCACCTTGAGACCTTATATTGTTTACCCATAATTTTTTTTCTCTCTTTACATTGGAAGTTAATTTTGGCATAACATGGTATTCTTCAAACTGCTGGTAGCGACTCACCAGAGAGTTGTAAGATCAATTTACTGCATGGAGACCAGAATTTTCTTTCTAATAAAATAGGAATGGAATGGAACAGAATAGAATAGAACAGAAAATATCAAAGTTCATCTGATATAATGAGGATAAATATTGCTTTATGAACTTCTGCTTTAATTATGAATTTACGTTTATGAGCGTATTTACTGGGCTGAGATGTCTCACATGTTTTTTACTGTGGGTCATGGTCAAAAAAATATGAAAGCCTCTTTATAGCATGAAATGATAAAATCTGACTATTTTAGTCCCAAATTAAGAAATTTTCTCATTATCATTCAAAGAATGATTCTTTCACTGCTGATTAATAAGTCTTCTTTTAGCATATATTAAATTCTAATCAACAAATATTTTTAAAGTATCTACTGTGTGCCATATGTATATTAGGCATGGGAGAAATGACACAATGGTGAATAAAGACATAGACCCTTTCCTCACTTCTAAGCTTATCGAAACTCTGAGATCTGTTTCTAGCTTATTTATTCTGTTCCATTGATCTTTCTATGGATTTTTGCCCCAGTGCCACAGTTGTTATCATTGTAATTGCCATTTATTGAACAAAACCACAAAACCACAGCTTGTTAGAACTGGGAGACCTTCAAGATCACCTTACCTAGGGCTTCCTAGGCAAGGGTGTTTTGCAACCGTCCGTATTCAGGCTTGGGCCTCACCCCTAAAGAGTCTGATTCAATAGGTCTGTAGTGGGCACTGCAGGATATAAACGATCCCAGAGTGGGTGGTTCAGACACATGGCTAGGATTGAGAACCACTGTCCCGACCCAACCCCCTTGTTTTGCTGGGGAGGAAACTAAGCTGGGGAGGGAAGCAACTTGCTGAAGGCCATACAGAACCATTCTATAGAACTATCTTAAGACTTGCACTTCTAGAAGTCAGGAATCACGTCCAACTATGGACTTCTCATCAGGAGAGGAGAAAGAGGAGTAGGGGAAGGAGTAGAGACGGACTTGGCACCTAGACCTGGTATCCCATTTCTCCAAGTACAGGGCTGGGCCAGAAAATTCTTGTGTGTGAGTAGGAAAGGCAGTTGCTTACGGGCCATAATTTGAGAGATGCAAAGGCTTTCACTCCATCTTTTCAATGTTGTGCAGGTCAAGCTGTTGAGTGGTTAAAAAAGCAGAGACCTCTCAACGCAGAGAGCCAGTGAGAGAGTCCATATTCCAGCGCTGCCACCAATATTAACAAATCACTTAACCTAATACTCAGTTTCTTTACCTATAAATCATCCTCATTTAACAGAGCCCACCCACACAGCCTAGAGGCTCCTTTAACACTTGGAGCCAGACTGGCTGGTTCCGTAGTTCTGCTAAGTATTAGCTGCGTGACTTTCGGCAAGTAATTTCACCTCTTTATGCTTCAGTTTCATCACCTGTAAAATGATAACAATACAGGAATAGCAATTGCCTCAGAAAGTTGTTGTAAGGATTAGATACATGACTATAGTTCCTTAACCTCTGAACCTTGGTGTGCCCTAGGCCACAGTCCTTAATCACTTCTCTGCCTGTACTCACTTCCTTGGCTTTCAATACTGTTTATAGTTTGGCCAGTTCCAAATCATCTTGAGCTCATTCCTTTTCTCTGAACTCTACATTTGAAAAGCCACCTCCCTGATGGAAAACTCCATATTAATACCTAATAGATATCGTCAACCTAACATGCCCCAGACTGAACTCTGGTTCTCTGTCCCTACACCTGCTCTTTCCAAGATCCTTCCTATCTCATTAACCATCTCTATTAATAGCAACTCCTTCCTTTAGCCGCACAGGCCAAAGGCCTTGGAGTCATCCATCTATCCAAAGGCCTTGGCTCTACCTTCACAAGATCCTGGAATCTGGCCCTTTCTCACCTCCCCACTGTAACTGCACTGGCCCAAGTCACCATCGCCTCTTAGTTGGATTCATGAAATAGCTTCTTGGTCTCCCTGCTTCCATTCGTACTCCCCTGTGGTCTATGCTCAATGCAGCATACAGAGCAAGTCTATTGAAACAGCAGTTGCATGGCTGGGCGCGGTGGCTCATACCTATAATCCTAGCACTCTGGGAGGCTGAGGGGGGAGGATCGCTCCTCAGGAGTTCAAGACCAGCCTGAACAAGAGTGAGAACCCTGTCTCTACTAACAATAGAAGGAAATTAGCTGGACAACTAAAAATATATAGAAAAACTTAGCCAGGCATGGTGGCACATGCCTGTAGTCCCAGCTACTCAGGAGGTTAAGGCAGGAGGATTGCTTGAGCCCAGGAGTTTGAGGTTGCTGTGAGCTAGGCTGACACCATGGCACTCTAGCCCAGGTAACAGAGCAAGACTCTATTTCAAAAAAAGAAAAAGAAAAAGAAGTTGCATCATGTCACTCCTGTCCTAAACCCACTAGTATGTCTCAAGAGTAAAAGCCAGGCCAGGTGCAGTGGCTCACACCTATAATCCTAGCTCTCTGGGAGGCCGAGGCGGGCGGATTGCTCAAGTTCAGGAGTTCGAAACCAGCCTGAGCAAGAGCCAGACCCCATCTCTACTAAAAATAGGAAGAAATTAATTGGCCAACTAAAAATAAACAGAAAAATTAGCCAGGCATAGTGGTGCATGCCGGTAGTCCCAGCTACTTGGGAGGTTGAGGCAAAAAGATCACTTGAGGCCAGGTGTTTGAGGTTGCTGTGAGCTAGGATAAAGCCACGGCACTCTAGCCTGGGCAATAGAGTGAGACTCTGTCTCGAAAAAAAAAAAGAGTAAAAGCCACAGTTCCTACCAGGGCCTATGAGGCCTTCCATGATCTGGCCTCATCCTCTCTGATATCTCTCTGATACCATCTGGCCCACTGGCCTCTTTGCAAGTTCCCATATCTCAGAATCTTTGTACTTCTAGTTGCTTAGCCTGGAACACTTTTACCCCTGGTATCCTCATGGCTCATGCTCTTAACACCAAATCTTTGCTTAAAAGTCCTCTTGTAAATATTAAACCTTTCCCAAGAGTTCCAGCCTTCCATCCTCCCTTCCTGAGTTGCTTTTCTTAATAACATGCATGCTCTTCTAGATAATTTTTGTCTGATGTACTATTTAATTTACTTATTTATTTAGTTTATTGTCTGTCTTTCCTCCTTAGAAAGTAAACTCCACGAAGCCTTGAAGACAGAAATCTTTGTTTTGTTCACTGCTATATCCTCAGAGCTAGACCAAAACCCAGCACATAGTAGGTTCTTTGTAATAATTGTTGATTAAATTTAACAAACATATGTTAGCTCTAAGTTATTATTTTAACATTTTGGAAACAGTACCAGGCAGAAAAAGAACAATTTTAAGCATTGACATTTCATGCTGAAAACCTCCAATGTTAATGAGAACATGCTAAATGAAAGGCATGTTGCAAGATTACATGTGTACCATGACTACAATTTTGCAAGACATACGTAAGAAAAAAGATGATCCACAAAAGTTATATTAGTTCCCTTATGCCATTATGACAGATTTTTCCTGAATTTTCTGATTATATGTAATGTTGATTCTAAAATAAAATTTTAACTTATTGAAATAAGAACAACATGATATCCTTTACATAAAAACAAAGCAAAACTATACCTTATATTTTCTACAGTGCATAGAACAGGTCCAGAAAGGTAATACACTAACCTTGCCACTGTGGTTATCTCTGGGAAAAACAAGAAGCATGATTGTGGGTACTGATCAAAGGGCTTTTGCTATGATGTTTAAATCATTTGCAAAAATAATGTGTTCTTATATTGTACAATTCTATTTAAAAACAAATAAGGTGAGAAGAAATCATTTAAAAGTCCTTGAAGAAAACAAAGTATAGTCTGTAACTAAAGGCTCCCCAAAGCAACAAAACTCTTTCTTTTCCTGCCCAGGCTCAAGCTGCCTTCACCTAAACACCCATGTGGGGGCTACAGAAAGGGGGCCTGTAGCCCCCACATGGGCCCTCTGGGCTTATGGCTGCAGGTGACACACTCCAAGGCTTCGACTTGTTTTGGATGTGGACGGGGTGAGAAAGACACCCTCTCTCCTCCCTGCTTCCAGCAGGGCTGCAAGAAACTCCCATCAGCTCCTCAATAGATTGGCCTTCTAGAAGCCAGTTGCACACAGGTTTAGTTTGCCTGGAGTCAAAAAGGCTGCAGAGAGCCTGAGGCCTCCCTGGGGTCCTCTGACCTCAGCTTCCTGCAGCTGGGCACCCGCTGGGCAGCAGCGCTGGCTTCTCTCCAGGGCACACCCACACGCGAGGGCGCCTTCTGGGCCACTGGTCATTTCTGAGACCCTCTCTGTGATGTGCTTACTGCAGAGAAGAAACTGGGTGCATGGAAAGCTGGTGAGGCCATTGGGGGCCCCTTCTTTTCCTACCCCTAGGCACCTCCCAGCCAATCCCTTTCCCTCTGCCCAGCCCATGAAGTCCCCTCTGAGGCTGACCAGGGCTCAGCGCCTGGGCCTCTCTCCAGGACAGCAAGCTCCACCGCCATTGAAGACTGGCCGATGTCCCTTTACCAGGCATTGGGCTGGTTCCCAGGGGTCAGTGCACTGTGGCTTTCTCCTCCACGCCACAGGCCTGGGAAGGGCAAAAGCACCAGTTTCTGGGTCAGCCATGGAGCAAAGACTGTCCTTATGGACGGGCCGAGCCTAGCTCCAAGCCACTCTGTCTTGGGGGCGTCCCCTCAGCACCCGGCTGGAAAAAGGTCCCAAGGCTGGATCACCACCCAGAGGACAAAATTCCTCTTGTCCTGAAATAAAACAACAGTAACAACAACAGCTATGTTCATTTAGTTTCCAGACCACCTTGCTTAATCAGAAGTAGGATTTTAGACTCCAGAGACTGTTGATTTATTCACTGTGCATGTGTTCATCCACCCATTCACCAAACCTCTGGTGATGGCTCACTCTGCCCTACGTGCCCAGCGCTGTGAGGGGCTGCAACCTAGTAGGAAAGATTTGACAAATGTCAAATGATGTCTGCACTGCCAAAAGAGATAAAGGCAGATACCCACACCAGCCCCAAGCCCCACCTCAAAAAGAGAATGAAACATTACCCTTCATTGGATAACTCATCCACAAACTTCACTGAGCACCTACCAGGTACTGGGTGTTTTTGTGTGTTGATGCCACATGGGTCCTCACCTTTGAGGTAGATGTTGTACCATTTACATATGAGCAAGAAGACGGAGACGTGCCAAACATCACGCAGCTACTGAGTACCAAAGCTGAGATCCAAAGCTCATGTCCTTTCTCCTGACCAGTAGTAGTACTGCAGCCCCAGGCCATGGAAAACCATCAGGGAGAGCCAAACTTGGCCTTGCCACAGACACCCTCCCGTCCTCTACTGCCCCACCCTCATTCCCTTTTCATTCAGCCACAGACAAGTGTTGTGCACCTATACTACTCAGGAGGCTGAGGCAGGAGGATCGCTTGAGCCCAGGAGTTTGAGGTTGCAGTGAGCTATGATGATGCCACTGCACTCTAGCTGGGGCAACAGAGCAGGACCCTGTCTCAAAAAGAGAAAAAAAAAAAAAAAAAGGAGGGAAAGGATGAATCATAAATGGTTTTGTTATCAAAGGCTCTCATAGCCTAATACAGTATAGTACATAAATAACTACAGTGCAGGGTAAAAAGTAAGAAATGTAGGTAAAGTGCTAGATCAAGTTCAGAGTGGGGGGGTACTTTAATTTAGGTGAATCTTTATAGAGAGAGGGGCACTGAGATGGACCTTGAGGATGTTTAGGTTTTGGTCACGCAGAGATAGGGGGAAAGGGCTGCCCAGATTCCAGAAATGGAAACATCCTAAGCCAAGGTGTGGAGGACAGGGGTGGAGGGTGCGGGACTAGGGAAGGGAAGACTACGAGTGTTCATGTGGTATCATGAAGTTCGTGCCTCTCCAGGGGAGTAGCAGGATATAAGTTTGGAAACACACAGTAAACATTTTATTAATATTTATCACCTGGAAAACAAAAAAAAATGACAAATTTGGGCCAGGTTACAGAGGGCGTAAAATGCCAGGCTACAGAACTGGGCGCTTGTTTCTTTGCTAAGGGGAGACGTTGATGGAATTTACCATTGTCTCCCACTGGCAGCTAGGGCCAGGTGGCTGCTCCGTCTCTGCCCTCTCCAGAGCGGGTCCCACAGTGTCAGCAGCCCTGTCCCCCACTGCTGTGTCATCACTTACTCACTTTCAAGTGCCTGGCCCCCGCCCAGCGGCCCCCACGGTGCAGCCCAGAAAGCTTCCTTCCTGGGGCAGCAGGCCCGAGTCATTTGGAAACCTCTCCCCATTGAGCTCCGTGATCAAGGTGCTGATACGGCAGGTGGGCCAGCCTCGCCCTGTCCTCAGTCTGAGGGTGACTGCGGTGAGGAGTTTCGTTGGCCCATCACCTCCGCCTTGGGCCTGGTTCACTTTCACTGCCTGGGACTGTGCAGCTGCCTCTGACGATGCCATTTCGCCATCCTGCTTCAGCATTTCCTGCCTCTGCTGTTAAGGTCGCTCAGTCCCACCCGACCCAGTTTGGGCCACCAAGGCCAAGCCCCTGACCTCTGGCTGCCAACCACAGTTCCTCACCCTAGACAAATCGAGAGGCTCTGAGGACTGAGAATGGGGGAGGATGGAACTTTCTACCATCTTACATCTTTAGCGTCTCCTCTAGATCAGGCAGGCCGGCTGCACCACCCGGAGCCCATTCATCTTTTGCTCCAGAGAGGACAGAGCCCTGGGTCCCGAGTCGGAACGAGCTGGGACTCCCTTCTAACTGGATAGACTTATTCTACTCGTGAGACCTGCTGAGCCTTAGTTTTCTCATAAACGTAATAGGCTGAGAACTGGCTGGCGCTTTCCACGGGCTGAGATGAGGCCCTCGTGAGACAAGAATGTGAGAGGGCTTCGTAAACTGTCAATTAAGGTGGGAGTTTTACAGTTGTGGTTATTGGTTTACGAAGATTGAGTTCATGTTGTATTCGCTCTCTTAGCACCGTGTGCTTTTTCCTCGCAGCAATTATAGATTTTTTAAACTCTAAGTTATTATTACTAAGCACATGGTTTGTGTGTTTAATGCTTCTGTCCTCACCAGGGCATAAGCTGCAGGCGAGCAGAAGCCATGTCTAGTTTGGTTTCCCATCACGCTCCCAGCACCTAGTTCAGTGCCTGAATGTCGTGGACGTTTAAGGAATAATTAACTGAGAAGTTATTTGAGGGCCCACCACCCATCCTCACGAGAGACTTTTATTAGGCTAGTCTGTCTTGTTCACTGCTGAAGTCTGGCATGTAGTAGGCAATTAATAAATGTTTCTTGGAAGTGGAAATGAATACACCTTAAATACGAGCTCCATTGTGCAGTCTTGTTGCCGAAGACTCTGCCAGGTCTTTCAGTTGACCCCTTTTCGATCCAAATGCTCAGACAGGCTCTCTGGGTCTCTCAGTACCCACCCTCCTCAACTTCCTCTGCTCCAGTCCAGACAGACTGCTCACCCTCCACCCCCAAGATGTGCCTAGACCACCTGCTGACCTCCGTGGGGGCTGCGGCCTTCCCTTTTCCCTTCCCTCGAAGCCCTGCCTCAAGTTCCTTCCTTCCCAATTCCCCTTTAAAAAGTGTGTGTGAAAGAGAGACAGACAGACAGACAGACAGACATAGCACTTTATGCCTATGGAAGATTTCTATTTGGAAAAAAGGGCTTTCACTTACACAATGTTATTCAATACAAATAATAGCAAGATTGGCCATACAGGCATTTTTCAAGTGTACATATTATGAAACTAAGGCTCAGGGAAGTTATATTCATAATTTCCAACCTAGAGGTTATGACTTATGTGGGAATCCATGAGAGCAATTTGGTGCGTTAACCTCCATTAATAAAAGAGAGATAGAACAAGAACAAGAGAGAAGGCAAAAAAGGAGGGAAGAATAGAAAATGTAAGAGTATATTCCATGAAGAGGGAATTGAGAAAAAAAGAAAACATGAATATATTACTACATATAAAGTATTGTTTATGAAACTTATTATATATGTGTTTGTGTGTATGTGTTCACACATGCATGTGTGCCAACTATGCTGTGATATAAAATGTATTTCTTGCCACAGGTCATGGTCAAAGTGACAGGATTACGTGACCTGCTGAAGATTAACTAGCAGAGCTCAAGCACCACTAGTGAGAGTGGGGCCAAGATGGACCACAGAGGTCCAGAGGTGGGAGCCAGCTGGAGTCTGGGAGGCATGACATGACCCTCAGCCGGGTCAGAGGGGGCCCGAGGTAGCCAGGTGCTCTGGGGGAAACCAGCCAGCTGTTGTGCTACTGGCTGGTGCTGTGTTGTTCTGAGAGGCCTCAGCTACCGCAGCCTTTGTGTGGAGGGCTGCGAGCCCTGCTGGGGGTGGGTCGGGAGCTCCAGTTTGGGACACCAGCTGTGTCAGAGCACGTGTACCAACTGGTACATCTGTGTGTACTAGTCCTGTGCAGCCAGGACAGTGGTTCTCAGTCTAGTTCTCAGGCCAGCAGCAGCAGCGACATCTGGAACGCTTGTTAGAAAATTCTCGGGCCCCACCCTGGACTTCCTAAATCAGATGCTGCAGAAATGGGGTCAGCAACTGGATCTAACAAGCCCTCCAGGTGATTTTGAGGTATAGCATTTGAGAACCACCGCCCTAAAGACGCCTGATTGGCATCCCATGTTCGATGTGTCTTAGAATACTCAGGCAAGGTCTGGTCTACAAGTGGTCTTGCTGGGTCTCCAGTGCAAGCCTTTTGATATTCGAGCCAGCGTTCTTTCCGTCACCCACTCAGCCTCACAGTTTGCCCGGCGCATTCACACACGGCACTTATGTGCGAAGGAATGCCGCGTGTTTCCTTCCTATTCAGACTGCCTTCCACACGGCTGGACTTCACCCACTCTGCTTTCATCACCACGGTACAGTCTGGTAGACTGCTTTGCAAACATTCTCAAGCTGTATGTGTGTATGAGTGTGCAAACTTGCATGCATACATCTGTTCTGCTTTCTCTGTTAGACAAAGTGCTCCCGGGGCAGTCTCCTCTCTAGCTGGTGCTCAACTTGGTACTCATTATATAAACACCTGATCCAACCACCTGACCTACTCTCCAACCCTGGTCACACAGCCCACCCCCAGGCTGATGTTCCCAAACACATTCATGGCTTTTGCAGTAACCTTGCAGTAACCTTGATGCGCCTACCCAGCACCTGCAGCCCATTTCCTCCCCGCAGGACTCTACCTGTTACCTAGTGAGAGGGGAGCTAAGCGTGGGTGCTTTACCACCCACTTCCTGTGTTGACTTATATTGGGCTGTTGGGTCCCTGTTGCCTGAGTGCGCTGTGAACATTCAAGCTACTTCCCCTTACTGTCAGAAGCTCATTTTGTAATATGATAATGTAATACGATAATTAAATATTCAACACCTAAAGACTTCTGTAATATGATAATGAAATATCCAACACCTAAAGACTTTTCAGAAAATGAAAGGAAGTGATGTGTATAAAGACCTCGGCAGTTCTTCGCATATGGTAAGTACCTGATAAACAGCGCACACAGGGTGTAGGCATAGTTTTCCTCTTAGATAGCCAGGTAAGTTCCTGTCCTTTGCAAAACAGTCTGAGAAAGATGGCTGTGTGGTGTTGTGGAGGGAGCCCTGGATTTGGTGTCTACAGAGCTGACTTCAGGCCCTGACTCTGCTAATTACCCTCCCTGTAGTCATGAGCAAGAAAATGAGACTGTTTCCTTATCCCCCCAAAATGGCCAGGGATGATGCCAAGCACTCCTTCACGAGGTGTTTCAAGGATTATACATAGTCTATGTCCATACCACTCTGAATGTGCCCGATCTTATCTCATCTCGGAAGCTAAGCAGGGTCAGGCCCGGTTAGTACTTGGATGGGAGCGTTACGTACAATTAAATGTGAAGATTAAGTGAAATATGAAGTGAAGTACAGTTAAATTAACACATCGCAGGGCTGTGTGGGCTGCTAACTGCTATGCCAGTGTTACTGTGATTCTCCTTGAGTGCCGAGAGGGATGCCCCACTCTTCCTGAGGCTGATGAGGTTGGGGCTCTGTTCTCAATTGCAGGGCAAGCCCCAGAGAAAGAAGAGAGCAGGGTCTCTGTCCAGATCAGAGAGGAAGAGCATCCCAGGATACAGAAAGAAATGGTGGGCAGGGGGGAAACCCCAGCCCATGCCCTGCAACAGCACCCAAGACTCTGTGGAACAACTTCATTTTTCTGAGGAATATGAAAAATGAACTCCAAGACAAGTGATTGTATCTAATATCTGGAACAAATAGAAACTTAATATAATCCATGAACTGCAAAGTATAATTACTGAGAAAAATTCACCTGAGCTGATGTAAGCAGCCACCCACACATGAACCAGACTCAACCCCAGTGCTGGCAGATCCACCAGTAGTCATTTTCGTGAGAAGCCTAGAAAACAATTCAGCCTTGGTTAGGTTTCCCATGGGGTAGGTATTGGGACACACACGGATGAGATATAAATAAGTTGCAAACTGAAATTTGGGCTGCCTTACCTGGAAGGGTCCCCTCCCATCTGATTGTCACATGCAGGTAGAACCTCTGTTACCTCATCTGTGATGTCACAGGATCACAGCTTGTGCACTGCCCTCGCTATCCTGGGGAGCTAGTCTGATTTTATGGGTTTGAAGATCGTAAGATGATCATTACTGATAGAGGCAGGTATTAGAGCCTTCCAGGGCAACATCAGAACTCACAATCAGGAGGTATTTACCATTTGAATCTACCATCAAAGGTCAGTAGCTAGGACAAGTGGATCCTGGGAACCTGCAGTGTATCCCAATCTCTGGAGAGAAGGAAGAGATATCTGAATGGGCCCAGGTTGCAAGAAGCACTGGGAAGTCAAAGGACTAGAGAGGAGTTCAGGTGACAGTCACGGGGGTGTCTATTCCATAAGGCCCAGGTCAGCCACGGAGAGGCTGGTAAACAGCCTTGCTGCTGCCCCAACCATCAGAGTTGAAACTACTGGCCAGAGTCTGCTGCTGTTGCCCCTGAGAAGTTGTCCTGGCTTCCCCACAACCCCTTCTTCTGGGCCAGCAACACATCTCGGGAAATGTACAACTGTGGGAAAAATAAGAGAGGAACAGGCCACAAAAGCAACTCCCACCTTGTCCAGTGCACACTCCAACCTCCCCTGCCTCCTCCCCCTGCTCCCTCTTATCTTCTTCATCACCGTCATCATCACCATAACCACAACACCACACACAGAGTGCCCACGGTGTGCAGGGTAATTCTTCCTACACATGTTTTCATGCAGTCATCATCAACTCCCACACCCTCACTGTGTCCCCACTCCTCTGGGCACATCATGCCTTCGCTCCCTCCAAGCCTTCGATGTCCAGCTGGTGTCCTACTTCTTCCACGAGGTCTTCTCGGGCCTCCAGGAACAGTAGGTCTCTAATGGCAGGAACCAGGGTTCTGCTTTTGGCTTTGTCCTGTCCATATTTTCATCAGGGCTTGGACAAGGATGGTTTATCTATATTGTCATCACGTCACCAGATGACCAAATCAGGATAACAAAAGTTTCCCTTTATAGACTAAAATGATGGCTTAGAATCATCAAAATGAAATCCAGTAGGCATGTTGCTAAGGGGAGTGGGAGTCTACAGGGAAGACCAATTGAATCGCAGTTATAAAAGTATAGAATCTTGGCCAGGTGAGGTGGCTCACACCTGTAATCCTAGCATTCTGGGAGGCTGAGGCGGGAGGATTGCTCAAGGTCAGGAGCTCAAAACCAGCCTGAGCAAGACCCATCTCTACTAAAAACAGAAAGAAATTAATTGGCCAACTAAAAATATATATAGAGAAAAAATTAGCCGGGCATGGTGGCGCATGTGTGTAGTCCCAGCTACTCAGGAGGCTGAAGCAGAAGGATCGCTTGAGCCCAGGAGTTTGAGGTTGCTGTGTGCTAGACAGATGCCACGGCACTTTAGCCCAGGCAACACAGTGAGACTCTGTCTCAAAAAAAAAAGTATAGAATCTTGAACAATGAAACTCGTATCTTCCTATATTTTGTCCTAGTCAGATAATATCTTGACCATTAACCAGAAATCACCCAGAGATCAAAGAACAGGATGATGAGGGCCCCAGAAACCAAGTCTTCGATGAATGAAGACACTAGGGACGTGTGTTTTGGAGAAGAGAAGGCTTGCAGGGGTGTGCTGTCTTCAGAGGACACTTACTGGAAGAGGAGCTAGACAGTCTGGACAGAAGGCACAGCCAGGACCTCTGGGGAGGAGTTACAGGAAGGCGTATTTTGACTCAGCATAAGAAATAAGCTTCTGTGTGTGCAGTCATTGTTTTTACATTGCTGTGGACCAAGAGAGGAAATGCCCTCTCCTGGAAGAAAAAGCACAAAGATGAGACTTGGAGGGGAAAGTGGTCAACATCTATAGGTGGGCTTCTTAAAGACAGAGGCCCTCAGATAGGGCAGAGTCGAGGGCAAGAGCCTGCAAGAGTGGCAGTCTGGTATAGTAAACACTAAATATGGAGTCAGAAAATCTGGGTTCAAGTCCCAGCTCTGCCACTGGTTAGCTGTGGGCTCCTGGGTAAGCTAACTCTCCCTCTCCAGGCCTCATGGACCTCCTGAATGAAAATTGGGAGTTGAGGCCAGGTGTGGTGGCTCACGCCTGTAATCCTAGCACTCTGGGAGGCTGAGGCAGGAGGATTGCTTGAGCTCAGGAGTTTGAGAACAGCCTAAGCAAGAGCAAGACCCCGTCTCTACTAAGAATAGAAAAAAAATTAGCCAGGTGTAGTGATGCGTGCCTGTAGTCCCAGCTACTTGGGAGGCTGAGGCAGGAGGATTGCTTGAGCCCAGGAGTTTGAGGCTGCTATGAGCTAGGGTGATGCCACGGCCCTCACCCAGGCAACAGAGTGAGACTCTGTCTTAAAAAATAATAATAATTAAAAAATAATAAAAATAAAAATTGGGAGTTGGACTGAATGATCTCTGGAGTCCTCTCTAGCCAGGTAATCTATGAAGTTAACAATTTATATACCAATCAAGTTAATTTGTAGGTAGAACATCATTATTTTTGAATCAGAAAATGACTCTGGGCTTATTTTTATGTGGTTGTGCCTTCCTTTGGTGATTTCATTTTTATCTTTCAGTACTGTTTTACTGTTGTTCCCTTTGAAAAGTTCTAACCTATCTCTTCTGAACTTGAGTTGGGATGGGAAGGGGTTTTGCCCCTACCTGGGCAAAAGGATGGTGGCAGGTAGTTTGGCCTAGTGCCCTGGTTTGCCCAGGACTGAGGGGTTTCCCATGATGAGATACTTTCAGTCCTGGGCAGATTGGGCTGGCTGATCTCCCTGGTGGTGAGGAAGATGACGATTTGGAGGTAGCTTGGAGGAGAGGGTGCTGGAATAGCTCTTCTCCTGTTCTCTTTCTGGCTGGAGTTTCCCTCCTTGGCCAGCTGACCCGTGCAGAGTTTTCATCACAAGGTGTGAGCCCCTCATTGGGGCACTAGGGAGGACAAGTGAGGGGCAGGCAGCCTTTAAACTAGTCGCAAGCCCCAGATGAGCCAACTGTTGCCGGGAAAGAAGCTGAAATGCTTGACTAGCACTGATGCTGTGGGGGATTTTCCCTTTTTCTTCAAAAAAAACAGAAAAGACCCAGTGGAAAAAAAAAAGTGATGAGTTGTGAGGCAGGCAGCGGACTCTACGCAGCCTCAGGAGACGGCGCGCAGCTCATTTGCTTAAATTTGCAGCTGACGCTGGCTGGCAGGCTGCTACCTCTCTAGAAGCACCTGGCGGAGAGTCTCTCGACATCAGTGACCAGTCTGGTGACTCACAGTCACAGCCATGAACTACGCCCTAACCCTGGACATGGACCTCTTGAACCTGGAGGACCTGGTGAGTAAGCACAGGCAGCTGCCTGTGGCCCAGGCCCTGCTTGGAATTCTAAACATGCTGTGCCAGGGGCCAGGGGAGAGGGGACAGTTTGGGAGTCCTGTCCCACTGTGGATCTGTAGAATCTGTAGAATCCTGCCTTTTAAGATTTTATTTTCAATTCTGTGAAGGAAGCAGATAAGTAGAGCAGCTGCCCTTGGTAGTCATCCTTTAGAGGGAGTTGGGAGACCTGGGTCCTCCCCTGCATCCTCCCTGAATTGCTATGGGGCCGGGAGCGCGATACTTTGCCTCTCTATTCTTCAGGAGTAATTCTCTCCTCTGCCTTAGGATTGGAGTAAGGGACTAGACAGGACAGTATTTGGAAATTTTTCTTAATGTCAGGAGGCTAGCATGGATGATCAATCACTCAACATGTAGTTGTTCCTCTCCTGCCGTATGATTTTGTCATCAGGGCACTGCATTCTGTGTCAGAGGGATAAGTTGAGGACCAGGTCTTTGCCCTCAAATAGCTTATGGTCTAGCCAGAAGAAGACACTCCTTCGTTGGAAGCTTTTAGACAATGATTATGTGCTAATCTGAGGGATTATGAGACCAGATGGCAGCAAGGGAGAGGACCCAGTGGGGTGGGGAGCAGGGTCAGAGAACTCTGTTAATCTGAAAAATGTCTTAGAGCATGTTGTGGCCTCCCTCAAAAGCCTGGAATCTGAAAAGTATTCTTGGAAAGATTTCTTGAGTGGGCTAAGAAAATAGTCCCCAGGATGTCTCTCTGCCACCATCCAGTCTCTCCAGTGCAGCATAGTGGTTCAGTTGACTTGGTTGTCACTGAGCTCCCAAATGAGTATGTGGGGAGCAGCTGAGCCAGAGACCTCCAGGCTCCTAGGTGCCAGCAGTAGAGGACTGGTTATAAGTGTTTTTTGGAAACTTCTTCATGGTCATTTCTCCCTCTGGGGAAAGGACTTTGGGCTAGATCATGAAGGATCTAAACCTGGTCTCCCACCAGCTCTCCTGACCCTAAACCCTCCCTGAGATGTTATTGGCTCCCTTCGGCTCCCTGGGCTGGAGCCTATTTCGTAACTCCAACAACTGTGTTCCTAGACTTGATCGGGGAAGCCTGCCTCTCACTCGTCCAGGTCCCGAGGCTTGGCGGTGAGAACGTGGGGAGAAGCTGAGTGGAAGGGTTAATCAGCCAAAGTCTGGCCTCTCCGATCCAAATGCCAGTTAAAATCAGTGCCTGGCCATCCATGTAACCAGGACCTGTTGCATAATTTGTGGGACCCAGTGCAAAATGAAAATGTGGGGTCCTTTGTTGAAAAATTATTAGGAGTTTCAAGATGGCAACAACAGAGCAGTAAACCAAGTGGGGGTCTTTCTAGGTTCAGCCCCCATGGGACTGCACAGGGTGCACGCCCATGAAGCCACCCTGAGCCTAATCACACAGTCTGGGCAATACCCAAATGAGACGAAAACCCACTGCCCTGACAAGGCAATGTGCCCCTGCCCTGGCCCCCAGCCCTGGTTGCTGGCCTCACCTGATTAGGTTACTGGGTGTCTTCCTCTGCCCGCAGCTCAACTGACCACGAGCCCTGACCCAGTTGGATATCTTAGTAACCAACTGGAGACTTGGCCAGTCCTGGCTTCTGAGAAACCTCAAAAGTTTCCCATAACAGCACGCCTCACCTCACTGCATGACCTACTAGAGACAGGTGGTAGCAGGGGGTAGGGGGTTAGCAGGGCATGTCCCATATCACAAAGAAATCCTCTACCCCAGGGAGAGAGACCTGGCAACCTGCTTCATGTCACACCTCAATGAGTGGTCCCTGGCCAGGCATTTGAACGTTTCTAGACCCCTCATTCAGCGTGTAGCCAGGAGCCCGGGAGTCCTGGGACCATACGGGCTTTGAGGCTCTTCAACCAGCAACCAGTACCTTGTCCTGCCTTCACTGACCTCCTACATACTCTTCCTCTGGGGCATTGCCACTCAGAATACAGACCTTCTCCATCCCACCCACTCGCTGCAGGGCCATAAGCAGCCTTGGCAGATTGTCCCACAGTGTCACGAGGGCCCTGGGGTGGCAGAGCATGCAGAAGAGTCTTACTTGCAGTAGCTTCTCAATAAGTATTTATTGATTTGTAATGCAGCAGTAAAGGTCTTAGCTATTTCTCTCTGGAGTTAGTCTAGCTTCTTCTATTCCTTTTGCTTCATATTCCCTTTCCTATCTTGTCCAAACCAAGTATTGGTTCACTTTCCTAGAACACTGGGCTCTTTACTCCAATGCTGGGTGAAGAACTGGGGGCTCTTGGCCATAGTCAAGAGCTGACCACCCTGTAATGCCTTCCTCCTCTCAAACTCTAAGATAAACTCTAGCTGCTATGTTAAGCAAGTTAGTCCATTTCCTTAAGGTGGGTAGCTAACTGTCATGAATGGAGGATCCAAACAGAAAAAAATCTAGATGGCTAGCCAGGCTCAGTGGCTCACATCTGTAATCCTAGCACGCTGGGAGGCTGAGGCGGGAGGATCACTTGAGCGGGAGGAGTTGGAGACCAGCCTGAGCAAGAGCAAAACCCCATCTCTACCAAAAACAGAAAAATTAGCCAGGCGCAGTGGCTTGTGCCTGTAGTCTCACCTACTTGGGAGGCTGAGGCAGGAGGATCACTTGAGCTCAGGAGTTTGATGTTGCAGTGAACTATGCTGACACCATTGCACTCTACCCAGGTGAGAGAGACCCTGTCTCAAAAAAAAAAAAGAACATCTAGATGGCTAAGAACCAGAACCAAGAAGAACCAGGTCCCTGGGGTGGGTGTGCCAGGGACCCATCCTGCTGAGAAGGCAGATCTAGGCAGACCTAGAGAAGCCACCGTCTACAGGAACCTTGATCTGAGAGCCTCCTCTCAGCAGAACCAGGTCTTGGGCTGGGGCACTTAAGGAGACCAGTGATAAACTACACCTTCAGCTCCAGCCTGAACACTAGCCAGGAAAGGAAGCTGCTATAGAGCAGGGTAAAGCTGGTCCAAGCAGCCTGGCATGGTCTCTCATGCCTGTAATCCTAGCACTCTGGGAAAACTAGGCAGGAGCATCACCTGAGGTCAGGAGTTCAAGACCAGCCAAAGCGAGAGTGAGACACCATCTCTACTAAAAATAGAAAAAAATTAGCCAGGAATCGTGGTGTGTACCTATTGTCTCAGCTTCTTGGGAGGCTGAGGCAGAAGGATGGCTTGAGCCCAGGAGTTTGAGGTTGTTGTGAGGTGGTTGTGAGTTAGGCTGACGCCATGAGAACTTTAGTCCAGGCGACTGAGTGAGAGACTCTGTTTCCAAAAAAAAAAAGAAAAAGCTGGTCTGATCCCCTGACCCCTCCATCATAGATGATCACCACAAACTGTGACTCCAGTGTGACCAGAGCCATCACAGCATCACAGGCTACAAAGCCTGTCCACATGTACCACCTCATTTTGCCAAGGAGGTGTGAAGAAGAGGAACCAAAACTGGCTCAGGCTGGTTCTGGGCTTCACCTTGGGGGAGGGCAGGATCTCCCCCCAACCATGTCAAAAGTCCCAGAGCAGCCCCAGTGGGGAGGGTGGTTGGAGGGTGAGAGACGAGGAAGAGCCCCAAGGCCAGCGTGGGGAGGGGCGGCGGTGGTGCGAGTCTGGGGTCAGGCACATACTCAGGGGTCAGGGGTCAGGAGTCTGGGGTCAGGAGACATACTCAGTCTCCATCAGGAGCTCTTGCCTTCCTTGGGGACATAGGCTGTGGCTGACCCCACGCCTCTGGCAGTATAGCATCGAAAGTGGCCACGTGTTTGGAACTGAGAATCAGGACAGGAGGACGAGTATTCTCCTTCAGGAATGACGGGGCAAGATGTTTCAAATCACTACCAACCCAGGAGCTGGTTTTAAGAGGTTGCTACACTCACCTGGGAAACATGTCTACTGTGCCTTGGACTGTGTGACCCTGTCCCCAAAGCGCAAGTAGACATTGGGGTGCCAGGTGGGGGCCCCTTTAAATCGAATGATGAGGTGCAGAGGTAGGGGTAGCTTAAAGTCTCCCCCTCAAAACCACACCCAGAGCAGTGCCCACTCCTAATGACCAGAACCCCTGGGTAGAGATGGAAGAGGCTTGCTCCTGAAGGGTGGGGGCAGGGAAAGGGAGGAGATGTGACAGATGGAAGCCAGCATCTCAGATGGTCCTTAGGGAGGCTGGGCCTTCTGAAGGAAGAGTGGGGGAAGAGGTACAGACCTACACCCTACCCCAGAGCCCAGCCTCTCGCCTGCAGACCTCCTGCACTGACTGCTGGAATGAGAGATGCCCTGGCCGGCCTCACTCACAGCTCCTGACTCCGCTGGGAATATCCGCACAGGGACATAAAAGGAGATGGAGCTTCTGTGCCTTGTGTGCAGACACCTCCTGCAGCCAGCATGACTCAGGCTTCGGAGTCCTGGGGTTTGGCCTCGGTGACCTGTGCCCTCAGCAGTCAGCCCTGTCCCACCTCGGGCCTGGGAAGCGAGGTCAGGCTGGGTCATTCACTGGCAAAAGCTCCCAGGTGCTGAGAAGCAAGGAACCTGCTGAGAACCAGGTCAGCCCCCTGCAGGGAGTGACAGGCAGAGAATCAGAGTGTCTGAGAGCTGGGACGGAGGGGCATTTGGAGAGAGGGTCCAGCCTCCTCCTTCTCAAGACAGGAATCTCTTTCCACACACTTCAGTCAAACATTCCTCTCCCTCCCAAGGGCCCCATCCCATTGTTCGACAGCTCTACCCGTTAGAAAGTTAGCCCTCCTTTGCCTGAAACACCCTGCCCCTCAGCTTCAGCCCACTCCTCCTGGTCTGCCCCCGGAGGCTCCTGCCATAAGTCGGTTCCTGCCTTCTTGCCTGTGGGGGCTCTTCCCAACCCTCGAAACCAGCTCACAGACTCAAGTCTTCTCTGTCCCAGATGCCACACCTCTGAAAACTTCCTCTGGGGCAGGATTTTCCAAACCCCTTGGCAAACTGGTTGCCCTTGTCCAGACCAACCAAACTGGGCTGGTGTCCAGCCCACCTACAGGTTTCTGTTCACCTGGAGTAAGGGGACAGTAGCCTTTCTGGTAGACATGTCACCCCAGTGACTCAACTTAAGCTTGTAGCCAACGAACTCCCAAGTGTTTTTCTCACGAACTGTTATTACCAGGTCTTCTCTGACTTGTCCCTGGATGGATAATGTTTTAAACCCGAGTCTAGGTTTTTTTTTTTTTCTTTGAGACTGAGTCTCACTATGTTGCCCAGGCTAGAGTGCCCTGGCATCAGCCTAGCTCACAGCAACCTCAAACTCCTGGGCTCAAGCAATCCTTCTGCCTCAGCCTTCCGAGTAGCTGAGACTACAGGCATGCGCCACCATGCCTGGCTAATTTTTTCTATATATTTTTAGTTGGCCAATTAATTTCTTTCTATTTCCAGTAGAGACAGGTCTTGCTCTTGCTCAGGCTGGTTTCGAACTCCTGACCTCGAGCAATCCACCCACCTCAGCCTCCCAGAGTGCTAGGATTACAGGTATGAGCCACCGCGCCAGGCCCCCAAGACTAGGTTTTATATTCTTCCCCATGCAATTCTATCTGGCTAGCATGGGCCCATGGTTCCAGCTTGTGGAGATCCCCCAAGGAATGCCCTAGACACCCACACACACCTGCTGACATAGAATCACAGTCAGCAAATGCAAGCTGAGCTCCATGCTGGCCAGTACAGTGTAGCATCATTGTTTAGAGAAGACAGATGGTGCTTGGAGACCTTTTGACATAATGTCTCACTGTGTTGCCCAGGCTAGAGTGCAGTGGCATCATCATAGCCCACTGCAACCTCAAACTCCTGGGCTCAAGCGATCTTCCTGCCTCAGCCTCCTGAGTAGCTGGGACTACAAGTGCACACCACCACACCTGGCTAATTTTTCTATATTTTGTAGAGATGGGGTTTCGCTCTTGCTCAGGCTGGTCTGGAACTCCTGTCCTCAAGAGATCCTCCTGCCTTGGCCTCCCAAGTGCTAGGATTACAGGGGTGAGCCACTAAGCTGGACCTGGAGACCTTAATTATCCAGGGAGGAGCCTCTGTCCTACAGTGGAGAGAAGAAGAAGAACATTTGTGGATCCCAGTGGGTGGTGAGGAACAAGCACTTTGCATCTCTCTGCTCTCCCTTCCCCTCACCTCTCTCCACCCTGCCAGCACTAGACAATGTCATAGCCCCTACTCCTACCCTAGTGCTTGCAGCTATCTCCTAACTAGACTCCTAGCTCCTGCTCAGCCTCATTCTGGTCATTGTGCTTTCTTGCCCTCTTTGGGGCACGAGTCCTTGGCCTGCGCATAGGTCATTGTCTGCAGAGTGCCTGCCTATGCTGCATGCTGGTGTGGCGCCACCTGGGCACGTGTCTGTGTCTGTACAGGGGGCATGTTGCTGTCAGAGAGTGTGTATGCAAAAAGGCCTTGGGTTCCTGTGGCTTTTTATGTCAAAGAATGAGTGAGCCACTAATCCAAATTGCCTGCATAGTGTCGCCTCTGGGTGTGAGTGTTGGAGGGTTCCCTTTGGCACTACACCCCCCAGGATTTAGGATTTCCGATTCCTCCACCTCCTTCCAGGCCTGGTTTTATCACCTGTCTCCATAGTTTGGGGGAGGAGGAGGGTGCCAGAACCCCTGTGTATGGGATGTGGCTTTAACACATGCCACTCCCGAGCCCCCAAATGTCTGTTTGACACCTCCCGTTGAGATGTACTGCTGACTCCCAGCAGCCTCCTCCCATTGTCCCCTCTCTGCCCGAGCACTTTGCCAAACAAATACCTCCTGGCAAAGAGGAAGAGACAGAGCCCTCCCAACCCTCCTCTGAACCCGGGTTCTGGGGAGCATTGACTTTAAATGAGCAATAAATCAATCAGTCTGGATGCTTTGGAGGGCAAGAACTTGAGTGGGTCTCACAAAGCGCCAGTAGACGGGACCTCAGCCCTCCATCGGGTAGCAGGCAGCCAGCCAGGCTCCCACCGCGGCCAAGATAGGGGAGTCCAGCCTGGCTGACCGCCCCTGGCCCTGTGCCTCTCCTCGCTCTGTCCGAACGACTTTGCTCTGCATGAAGACTGCTCATCTCACAGTATTTTTCCTTGAACTCCTGCTGTGTTCCAGTATAAGTCAAGTGGTTGTATTTAGTGACAACATTGAAAATAACCTCCAATAGGCAGAGAGAACTCAAGCTAGGTTCTAGGCTGTCAAGGGCATTGGGAGGAGGTAGGAATTGCAGAAGGACACAGAAGTGAGTCCCTGCTGAAGCACTTGCCTGAAGTCCCAGGATATAAAGGCCCCTGGCCTTCTTTGGGAAACTGCTTTCAGAGCAAGTGAGCACACATCTGCTGCATGTCTGTCATATGTAAAACATATGGCCTTGGGAGGAGGACACAGAAGGCCTCCAGGACCTCACCATCTGGTGAAGAAATGGACATCCCAACCCTAGATGCTATAATAAATGCACACGGGGCTGGGTGCAGTGGTTCACGCCTGTAATCCCAGCACTTTGGGAAGCCAAGGTGGGAGGATCACTTGAGCCCAGGAGTTTGAGACCAGTCTAGGCAGCATAGCAAGACTCCATCTGTACAAAAAAATTTTTTTTAAGTAGCCAGGCATGGTGGTGGGTACCTATAGTCCTAGCTACTCAGGCAACTGAGGCAGGAGGATCGCTTGAGCCCAGGAGTTTGAGGTTACAGTGAGCTATGATAGCACCACTGCACTCCACCCTGGGTGACAAAGGGAGATCCTGTCTTCTGGGGAAAAAAACAACAACATATACATATCATAAGGAGGAGAGAGAATGTGATTCCAAATAGAAGGAGCTAGAAGGAATGTAGGAAGGTAAGATTGAACTGTAGCTGGGGCTACAGTTGTGCGCCACCACACCTGGCTCTGTGGATTTTCCTTGAAGAGTACCCATGACCGTGTGTGTATTACAGGGTTTCCATGCAGTGGGGATGGTGGTGGTGCTGGTAGGATTGAAATGGGCCTTGAAGGAAGGCTAGAAATTAGATAGGCCCTTGGGAAGAAAGGCCCACCAGGCAAAAGGAAGAGTTTGAGCAAAGGTTTGGAGACAGCAATGTGTCAGGTGTTAGGAGCAGGATGGTGGGTGGCCTAAAGCAATAATGTAGAAGATAAAGTTTGACAGATGAGAAGAATGCATATTTGGGAGAAATTTAAAGAACCCTGTTGTGGAGTTTAGGCCTCACCCTACAGGTCCATGGTTTTCAAATGAAAGTAGAACCATTTTCTTAAATAAAAGCTTATGTGTGACCACACAAGCCCAAAGTGGAGAGTTCCAGTTTAAAAGCAAGGAGGGGGCCGGGCGCGGTGGCTCACGCCTGTAATCCTAGCTCTCTGGGAGGCCGAGGTGGGCGGATCATTTGAGCTCAGGAGTTCGAGACCAGCCTGAGCAAGAGCGAGACCCCATCTCTACTATAAATAGAAAGAAATTAATTGGCCAACTAATATATATAGAAAAAATTAGCCGGGCATGGTGGCACATGCCTGTAGTCCCAGCTACTTGGGAGGCTGAGGCAGCAGGATTGCTTGAGTCCAGGAGTTTGAGGTTGCTGTGATCTAGGCTGACGCCATGGCACTCACTCTAGCCTGGGCAATAAAGTGAGACTCTGTCTCAAAAAAAATAAAAAAATAAAAAATAAAAGCAAGGAGGGGAGCCTGGAGCATCCCACTACCACCACCACCATCCCCACCGCATGGAAACCCTGTAATGCACACACAGTCACAGGTACTCTTTAAGGAAAATCCATGGAGCCAGGCATGGTGGCGCACAACTGTAGTCCCAGCTACTTGGGAGGATGAGGCTGGAAGATCCTTGAGCCCAGGAGTGCAAGGTTGCAGTGAGCTATGATCAAGCCTGTGAATCAGCACTGTACTCCAGCCGGGACAACACAGCAAGACCCTGTCTCTAAATTACAAAAAAGAAGACAGTGCATGCAATCATGCCACATGGGATGCCCTGCAATTGGTTCTAAAATTCAGCAATGTGTGTTAAACATCTTTTCCTAAGAGGACATGCAACAAACCTCATTTCTTTTCAAACACTGTTGTATTCTGTTGTGTGAACACACTGAACTTGACTTACTCCAACCTTGTATTAATGAAAATGATCCCAAACATGACTTTTTCTTATAATTGGCTTTGCTATTAAATGTGAAGTTGAAAAAAAAATTAAAAACACTGCTTACAGGTGATGGGGAAGCAGTAAAGGACTTTGAGCAGGACACCGATGTGGTGGGATTTGTGTGCTGGCAAGCTCGCCCCGTCCGCCGTGCAGGAGGTGGACGGCACTGGAGAAGCTGGCAGGAATGGGACCCATGCAGAGACAGTCATCCTGAGCGCTAGGGCAAAGAAGGACTAGACAGGCAATGGCAGAGGATGCTGGGGTGGGGGCAGAGAGCTCTGCCATTGCACTAGAGTATCTCCGGCACCCCCTTCTCACAGACCACCTGCCCCAGGGACCAGAAGGAAAGGCCCAGGTGGGGAAATGGGTCTGCCCACATTGGGGGTGAGCGTGTGACCCACAACTGGGGCCCCTGGCAAGAAAAACCCTATGGTACCCAAGGCAACCACCTCCTGCTTGAGGGGGAACCCTTGTTCTCCTGAAAGGGGAGCAGTGTGAGACCACCCAGAGCCTGGGAGACAGAGTACCCCATCCCATCCTTGGCCACCCTGGGGCCCATCATTTGTATAATTGCCTTTTGGAACCCGCATGAGTTGGCTCTCATTAGTTTTGAATTGCCATGGGGAGGGGGTTTACAGGGGAGGAGTGGGAAGAACAGAGCTGGGAAGTGAGGAGGAGCAGGTGCAGGGGACAGCTGCCAGTGAAAGGTGTGAAAACAGGCACTAGGTCTTCCTTTGCGGTTAGCTGGGTAAACAAGCTGAGTGCTGGGGTGATGAGGAGGTGCAATGGGGCGAGAGGAGGAAGAAGAGGAGGAAGGGGAGGAGGATGGGGAGGAGGGAACTTCCGTAGACACAGTGGGCATGGCTCTTTCACCTGGAACAGGCTACCTCCCTCCCCGAGCCTGGTCTCTCTGTATCTCCCTCCCATCCTCCTGCCCCTCTGCCTCTGGGCTTTCTGCTTCTGAGCTCTCCTCGCTGAAGGGAGCTTGCCAGCGATGGGAAGCGGCAGTGAGTGTTGCATCTGCTGCTCTTCCGGCCGCTTTTAGAGGGAAGCCCAGGCAGTGCTGCTTAGTAGGAGGCATTGGCTCTGGAGGGAGATAAATGTTGGTTCAAACAAACCTGATCTTTAGCAAGACATATCTATAAAACATGAATAATATTACACACCTTGAGCTTGTGGTGTGCTTTAAACCAGATGGGAGGCTATTACTACCATTTTGATGATAATGAAGACAGTCAGGAATGGGGCCACCCCAGCCCCGCCCCCACCCCCCCCACCTCCCCACCCCCGTGGGATCCCAGGTTATCCTGCCCGCTGTTCTTTCTGTTCAGAACTGGAATAGATGCCTCCTTGTCCCAACCAGATCCATTCCCAAAATTGAAGTCTTGTGATTCCAGAGCCTGCAGGCATCTGTACCTGAGGACACAAAAACACAAAATAACTGAGAGGGACACAGCCCTTCAGAGTGTAGGAAGCAGGTCTACGCCCTGTACCTCCCTTCCTCTTGTCACTACTCTCTGGGGAGTGAGCCCCTTTTACAGATGAAAAATTGAAGTTGGAGAAGACAAAGTGATTTGTTCAAAGTTGAAATTTGAACATTTGAAATTTGAAATGTGGGCCGGGTGCGGTGGCTCACGCCTCTAATCCTAGCACTCTGGGAGGCTGAGGTGGGAGGATCGTTTGAGCTCAGGAGTTCGAAAGTAGCCTGAGCAAGAGCAAGAGCCCGTCTCTACTAAAAAAATAGAAAGAAATTAATTGGCCAACTAAAAATATATAGAAAAAATTGGCTGGGCATGGTGGCACATGCCTGTAGTCCCAGCTACTCAGGAGGCTGAGGCAAGAGGATTGCTTGAGCCCAGGAGTTTGAGGTTTCTGTGAGCTAGGCTGATGCCACGGCACTACAGCCCGGGCAACAGAGCGAGACTCTGTCTCAAAAAAAAAGAATTTGAAATGTGGTCAGTAACACATATCGGGGCGCAAGGACAGAAGCAGTGAGCCTGGAGGGGTAAGAAAGATGTCCGAGGGAGTTAGGGTTCCTCACCCTCCTGTCTTCTTGCCCTTGCAGTACAGGGAACTGGACAACTACAATGACAGCACGGACCCCCCACTAGTGGAAAATCACCTCTGCTCCAGCGTGGAGGGGCCCATAATGACCACCTTCAAGGCCGTGTTCATGCCCGTGGCCTACAGCCTCATCTTCCTCCTGGGTCTGATGGGCAACATCCTGGTGCTGGTGATCCTGGAGCGGCACCGGCAGACGCGCAGCTCCACTGAGACTTATCTGTTCCACCTGGCCGTGGCCGACCTCCTGCTGGTCTTTATCCTGCCCTTTGCGGTGGCTGAGGGCTCTGTGGGCTGGGTCCTGGGGACCTTCCTCTGCAAAACTGTGTTCGCTCTGCACAAGGTCAACTTCTATTGCAGCAGCCTGCTCCTGGCCTGCATCGCCGTGGACCGCTACCTGGCCATCGTCCATGCCGTCCACGCCTACCGCCACCGCCGCCTCCTCTCCATCCACATCACCTGCGCCGCCATCTGGCTGTTGGGCTTCATCTTCGCCTTGCCAGAGATTCTCTTCGCCAAGGTCAGCCAGCCCCATCACAACAACTCCCTGCCGCGCTGCACCTTCTCCCAAGAGAACCAAGCCGAGACCAACGCCTGGTTCACCTCCCGCTTCCTCTACCACGTCGGGGGGTTCCTGCTGCCGATGCTGGTGATGGGCTGGTGCTACGTGGGTGTCGTTCACAGGCTGCGCCAGGCCCAGCGGCGCCCGCAGCGGCAGAAGGCGGTCAGAGTGGCCATCCTGGTGACGAGCATCTTCTTTCTCTGCTGGTCACCCTACCACATCGTCATCTTCCTGGACACCCTGGCGAGGCTGAAGGCCATGGGCAACAGCTGCGAGCTGAGCGGCTCTCTCCCTGTGGCCATCACCACGTGCGAGTTCCTAGGCCTGGCCCACTGCTGCCTCAACCCCATGCTCTACACTTTTGCCGGCGTGAAGTTCCGCAGTGACCTGTCTCGGCTTCTGACCAAGCTGGGCTGTGCTGGCCCTGCCTCCCTGTGCCAGCTCTTCCCCAGTTGGCGCAGGAGCAGTCTCTCTGAGTCAGAGAATGCCACCTCCCTCACCACCTTCTAGGTCCCAGTGCCGCCCCCCCCTTTGTTTCTGCTTTCCTTGGGGCACACGGTGATGCTGGAAGCCCTTCCAACAGGAGAAGAGGAGCTGGGATCCTAAGAGCTCACCTTGGACAGCGTCCTCAGATGGACCAACTTCTCTTTCTAGGACATCCCTGCCAGCTCTTCTGCCAGCCCTGGGGTGAGGCTGGAGCCCAGAAAGGGGAAAGCAGCCCAACCACAAAGCAAAGGATATCTGTACCCACCTGCATCTCCTTGGGCTGAGAGCGCCCCACACACCTCCCATTCTAACCATCCAGAGCTCAAGAAACAATGTTTACTTCTGCCCTTGCCTAAGGAGAAAGTCGGTCCCTTCCCAGAGTACGTCATCTTTAGGGCTGCTAACCTTCAAAGCTGCCCCTTTCTTCTACGCCACCTGCCAAAGACAGGAGAAGCTGAGCACCAGGGGATGACTGGAGGTTCAGGCTGGAGGCCAGGCGCAGTGGCTCACACCTGTAATCCTAGCACTCTGGGAGGCTGAGGCATGAAGATTGCTTGAGATCAGGAGTTCGAGACCAGCCTGAGCAAGAGTGAGACCCTATCTCTACCAAAAATAGAAAAAATTAGCTGGGCATGGTGGCCCATACCTGTAGTACCAGCTACTCAGGAAGCTGAGGCAGGAGGATTGCTTGAGCCCAGGAATTTGATGTTGGAGTGAGCTATGATGACGACATTGCACTCTAGCCCAGGCAACAGAGTAAGACCTAGAGGTGGAGTGGAGAGCTCCCAAGGTGGCCCAGGGGAGGTGGGTCATGGCACTGATGGGGAAGGAGGCAGTTTTGTCTTCCCCCTATTCCTTCCCACAGGCTACAGGGCCAGTGGACTCCCTGACTCAGCAGAGGGCCACTGGCTCAGCAGAGGGAGCTGCGAGTTAGAATGGAGATGTAGACCCCTGAGGGGGGAGACAGACTGAAAGGGACCTCTGGGAGTCATCTCATCCAGCCCCCAGCCATGGCATCACCTCAGGCAGGGGAGTGCAAAGAAACCGGCCTGGGCAGGGAAGTCCCCAGGCCCCAGGAGGCCATGCCCTGCCCCTGAGAGGATACACTCAGATGGAACCAGAGGAAGCTGCTCCGTGCTCACTTGGGGTGGGGCCTGCCAGGCAGCTCTGGGCTCTCCCCACCTCCCCCCCAGCCCAGGGGCGGGGAGTTGGGGACACTTGCACTTGCTGAGAGCAATTCTGGGTTGCTCAGCCCCACTCAGGCCAATCAGCCACGCTCCCTGGAGGCCCCTGCTGGGGAAACCACAGCTGTGGCCCAGGGGACTGTGTCTTCACAGTGGGACCCTGAGGAAGCCCTGGAGTCCCAGCATCTAATAGCAATGAAGGAGCCAGACATGGAAGCAAACAGGCAAGAGGTTGCATTTTGAATTTTCTTTTTAATAAAAAGGCACCTATAAAACAGGTCAATAGGTCAATACAGTACAGGCAGCACAGAGACCCCCGGAACAAGCCTAAAAATTGTTTCAAAATAAAAACCAAGAAGATGTCTTCACATATTGTATTTATATATTTATATTTATATATATATATTTATATAATGGTACAAAATGGCTGGGGATATGGCCATGGATGGAGGGAAGAAGTAGGCTGGCCTGTGGCGGAGGTGGGAGAAGAGGGGACAGGCAGGGCACTGGGCCTCTTACGGTCTGACCCCTCTCTCCTCAGGGCAGGAAACATTTAGAGTCAGACAGGCTGGGAAGCCTGGGGACAGGGGTGGGGGCTCACGGGCACAGGGCCCAGATTGCGGCAGGCGGGCAAAGTGCCTGGCAGGCGGCCCCTGCACACAGAGGCCCCAGGCACGGCCCCTGGCAGGTGCCAGGGAGTCAGGAGCCTGCGGCCAGCCCGGAGGAAGCGCCGGGCCCGGCTGGCGGTGGACTGAGAGCACAGCACCAGACTGGGAGTGGGGCAAGTTCCCTTTGCGTTACAGCTGCCAATGTGAGACCGGGCCCTGCAGGTCAGGGAGGCTGGGGACGGGGTCCTGGTAGAAGACACCCTGTCTAGAATGGCCCTTGGCCCTGCCAGGGAACTGCCCCACCACCTTACAAGGCAGGAAAGGAAGTGAGAAAAGGAGAAGTTTTTTACTCCTGGGGCCAAGGGGAGCAAAACACCCAGTCGTATATGGCTTCGTCTCTGACCAGAGGTGGATGGGGAGCTCTTCCGGGGAAAAGCAGGGAGCTGAGGGGAGGCAGTGGCTGTGCCTGGGTGGGCACAGACAGATCTGGTACATGGTCCTGAGCCCTGGGCAGAGGGACCTTGCCGGTGAGTGGGCAAGCAGAGAGGCAGCAGGATGCTGTTTTCCCTATTCCATCCTGAAGGGGTGGAGGCTGGAGGGGAGGCAGACTGACTCAGACAAACCCTGTTGCTTTCTTCTTTGGTAAGAAGTAGGTGGCACCCTCTTGAAGAGTCAGGGCCCTGGAGGTTCCCTGGCCCAGGGCTACTGTGGCCACAGGCCCAGAGGCACCATGCTACCCCTCCATGGCTCCACTCAACGGGGCATACAGCCACCGCCTCTTCCTCCTTTCCTTCATCCCAGACTGGGGAACAAAGGACTTCAAGTTCTGGCTAAGATGTAGCAGCAGGGGACACCCAGACGTCCACAGCGGGATGTCAGGGCCCCATGTCACTGGTGTGGGCAAACACGCATGCACATACACACGTGTTCTCCCTGAATCACTCAGCAGCAGACAGGCTGCCGCCCTGGGGGTCTCAGCCCTGCTGGGGCTCACCAGGTGGAAGCCTAGCTGGTCTGACCTCGGTTTTGGTGTGGGGCATCTAGGTCATTTTACCATTTGGGGAGGAGACAGGAATGGTATCCCTTCTGGACCCAGAGACACTGCAAATAGTGGGTGGGGGTGTCGGGCTGCATGGCCCTGGGTCCAGGGGAATGGAAGGGGCAGCAATTTGAAGAAGGGGGAAGGGTTTCTTTTATCCTTTTTTTTTGTGTGACGTCTATCAAAACACAGAAATACAGCACACACACAAACCGGCACAAAAGCGCAGCGCTCTATTTACAGCTACAGGCTGGCACCTGCCCACCTGGCCAGCCGCCTGCAGGGAGGGGTGGGAGAGGGGTCAGCCACATCAGCAGGAAGAGGAAATGAGGCAGGAAAAGACAGAAGGAAAAACGGGGGGCACAGAGGAACCAAAAGAGGAAGGTGGGGCTCGAGCAATGAAGAGACGAGACAGTGGCAGAAAGGGATGGGGGAGACCTCCCCTCTCCTTCCTCTCTCCCCCAAGACCCCCAGACGGACTCCAAAAGCATAGCTGAATGGGGACAGGGTTCAGGGGAAGAGGGAAAATTGAGGCTCCATAGGAATTGGGGGCAGTGGGGAGGGGCAGTCCTGGTGGCCGAAATGGAACAAACCCCACACCAAAATCCCCACCCCACTCTGCCACCTCCCCTAAGCTGCCAGCACATCTGGTTTCCACAAATGCCACTCCCCACACAAGCCCCCTCCCACCCTCTCCACCCCACCCCTTGACCCAGGCCATCCCAACACTGGAGGGGAAGAACTTTTTAAAGTTATCATATTTGCAACATTGCCCCGGCTTCAGCCCCCAGCAGGGACTTCTAGAAGGGCAGGTTGGCCATGCTGCCCGGCGCCGGGAGGTAGCCCATCTGGCTGTCCAGAGACACACTGCGCTGCCGCAGGGGGTGGGACACCATGAGGTTCTGCTGGGGCGGGGGTCCCATGAGGGAGCCCTGTGGGGAGAGCATGTGGGGGGGCTGGCTGTAGACCTCTCCCCCCACGCCCCGTTGCTTCATCAGCATGAAATTCTGCTGGGTCATGAGGCCTTGTGGAGGGGACATGACGCCCTGGTGCAGGCCGTGGGGCACCATGCCCTGCTGTGGGGGCACACCTGTCCTGCCCAGCAAGGACATCTGTCCGGGGTGGCACATGGACATGTTGAGGCCCCGCTGAACACCCTGCTGGCCTGGGAGGTTCGGGGGCCGAGAGGGGGTCTGCTCCGCCATCATGTTCTGCAGGTTCATGAGATGCAGATTGGGGGGCTGGGTCTTGGGGGGCTGGTTCTCGCTCTTAGGGAAGTACTGGAGGGTGCTGCTTGGCTTCTCGGAGGGGATGATCCTCGACAAGTCGAATTCAGGGATCCCCGTTGGGGTGGGCCGGATCACCTCGCTCAGCTCGGGGTCGTTCAGCACTGATGCCACCCCAGGGAGCACGCCTGGTGGGTATGCGTCACCCATGCGCCCAGCCATGCCTTTGGCCATCAGGTGCTGCTGGGGGGGCATGGGGCCAGGTGGCTGGCTGGGTAGGTCCTCTGGGGGCAGGGGCATGCCTGAAGGGTAGTGCTGCGGCAGGCCAGGCCCCCCACCCCCACCCCCAGCGGGGGCCATGGCACCATGGGGCTGCTGCAGCCGAGGGGGGAAGGGCACCATCTGGGAGGAGCTGGGCACAGGCCCGCAGGGGGCATTCAGGGAGTCTGGGCCTCCCGGAGCCATCATCATTGAGTTTTGAGGGGGCCCTCCTGTCCCCTGCGCATTGGGGTGCAGTGGAATGTTGGAGCCCAAGGGGGTGGGGGAGGGCAGCATGGTAGGCGGGGGCTCATGGGACAGGGGCTGCTGGCCTGGCAGGTTCATGCCCATGGGGCTCTGGGCAGCAGCTGAGTTCAGGTGCATCTGGCTGGGCTGGTTGCTGCTGATCCCTGTGGGGAAAGAGGACGAGGAGGTCAGGCGCTGTGTGCACCCAGAAGGAGTAGGGCGCACGACGCAGTCCTCCCCACACCCAGCCAGGTGGTGCCAGGGGTCACCAATGGCTTCCCCTGGCAGGGAGAAAAGGGACTGGAGGTGTTTAAGCTAGAAGCCAAGAGACCAAGTTCGGGCCCAGTTCCCCATGGACACATGGCTGGGTGTTGGCAAGACCACTCAAGTGCTCTGGGATGGGTGGCACTGAGTGACTTCAGTGGGTGGAACAGCACCCCAGGACCTCACACCCCCACCCCAGGGCCCTTCAGAAACACAGAAAAGCCAGCATGTCCACAGGGCGACTCCTGGCTGTGCCCACTCTTCCCACTCCCAGTGCCACATCAGCGCTTCTCCCCCGGCCCCTGCCTGGCCTCACACCTGGCCCGGAGCCCTGCGGCGGTTGTGGGGGCGGTAGCAAGGGCCGGTCAGGCAGCAGCTCATCATCTGAGGTGGCGATGGTCTTGATGGCATTGTGGTAGAGCGGGGTGGAGCTGGGCATGGCGTACTTGGACATCTGGGACATCATCAGTGACAGGGGATTCTGGGAAGGCGTGGGGTCTGGGGAGGAAGTGAACGGCAGGCTGGGGTTCATGAGGCTGCTGGGAGGGTTGGCGGGAGGCGCCGAGGAGCTGCTCCGGGGGCCGCTAGGCGGGAGGGCACCTACAGAAGTGGACAGAGAGCAGGGCGTGACTGGGAGAGGAAGATAGATCCAGGTGGTCACACTCGGGGGTTCAGGAAGAGTCAGCTCCCCAGATGCCCATCTGATGCTCCAGGCACGCCTATGTCCCACTGACACAGGCTCCTTCATCATGACAGTCCCCCAGTCTTCAAGCACCCCCTGCAGCCTCAGGGCCTCAGGCACTGGAAAGACCCCCCAAGTCCCAGGTACATCCCCTCTAAATGCCTGAGAGATAAGCACAATGCCCCCTGAGAAAGGCCAACACAGCTGCCACCATCAGCCCTGCAAGCAGACTCACCCACCTCTGTGCCCTGGTACAGACACCTTAACTCACTGCCTAGCCCTAGTGCAAGGAAACCCCCCTTGGGGGCTTTCCATGCCACAGCCTGGTACCCACGTGCCTGCCCAGTTGACTCACCCTGTTCCATGTTGCCCAGGGTGGTGGAAGAGTTCATGTTGATAGGCGGCTGCTTGTTCTGGGAGACCCCAGGGCTGGGCATGGCTGTCTTGGGGGAGGCGACCCAGCCTGGAGAAGGCACCGCCATGGAGGGAGACTTGAGCCTGCTGGGCGAGCCCGTGGGCGACCGGACACTGAGGGAGGAGCTGAGGACCTGGGGTGACTTGAGAGGTCCTGGTGGGTTGGCGGAAGGCAAGGGCACCATCTGTGAGGGAGTCTGGGGAGACTTGAGGTTGGCGGAGGGTGAGGTGACCAGGGGTGAGTGCACCTGGCTAAGAGTGGGCGACTTCAGGTGCCCCATGCCCGGTGAGCCCATCTGATTAATACTGATGGTGAGGTCTGAAGGCCGCCTGCCCAGCCCCCGGTTGGGGGCTGAATGCACGGACCCAGGAGGATTGGACGCGGGGGGCAGAGGCATGTGGCTGAGCCGAGTGGTGCCCACGTTGCCCATGGGCATTGAGCTCTGCTCAGGGCTGAACATGTCTTGGGTATTGCCCATGTCCTGGGACATAGCTTGGTAGGATCCCTGGCCCCCAGAGAATCCCTGCTGGCCCTGATTGGGAAACTGTGAAGACATAAGCATCTTCTGCGGGCCACCCATCATGCCACTGCTGTTCTGGGCCCGAACCCGGGCCATCTCCTCAGGACTGAGGCCCTGGGGCCCCATAATGTCGCCGGGGCCCCGCATCTTCTGCGACATCATCATCTGCTGCTGCGGGGTCATCTGCACATTCAGGTTCATGTTCATGTTCATGTTCACATTCATGTTCATGTTGAGGTTGCCTGGCCCCATGGGGGGGTCCACCTCCCTCAGCCCAGACTGCCCCATGGGAGGGCTGAGGAGGCCTCGGCCTCCAGCAAACTCCATGCCCATGGGAGTGCCCGCCAGGCCCTCGCCACCAGCCATCTGCCCGGGGAACATAGCGGGATCGATCTGTCGGTGTGCCTGCATCATCCGCTCCATCTCCATGCTCTGCCCCATGCCACCGCCTGCCATGCCCAGGGGACGCTGCATGCCCAACGACCGCTTCTCCAGCAACTGGTGCCGCAGCAGCTCCTCCCGGACCCGAGGGGTCATGAATCGCTCCACTTCCCCTTGCCCACCTGGGTAGGGCACGGTGTTCTGGGCAAAACTGCTGGGTCCCCCCATAGGGGGCAAGTCTTCGGTCCAGCCCATGCCTGGCCTCACGGGCCTCTGCATGGCATTCATGGGTACCTCCATGGGCATACTCTGCATGCCCCCAAACCCGGGCACCCGTTGTATCTGGTTGCCTGGGAAACGGGGACCGGGGAAGGGAGGTCCGCCCCGGAGCTGCATGGGATCCTGGACATCCATGGGCGCTCGCAGCTGTGCCCCCACCCCAGGCGGCCACTGATCCGCAGGCTTGCTGTGGTAGGGCGGCGGGGGCCCTCTCACCATCATGCCCCCCAGGCCCATCATGTCCTGCAGGGGGCGCCCGCCATGCAGACCGATCTGCTCCTCCTTCCGCCGTTTCTCCTCATAGTATTCCTCCTGCAGCTTGCGCCAGGCCACCTGCTCAGGCGTGAGGCTGTCCTGGCCCAGCCTCTGCATCATCATGTTCATCTGCTGCCCCATGTCCCCGCCCGGGGGGTGCCCAGGCACTTCATGCTCCAGCGGGGCCCCCCCGAGGCTTTGCGTCTGCGAAATCATGGACTGCAAGGGTTCTTCGTACTTCTTCAGCCCGCTGGGAGGGGCGGTGGGTGGCTGCTGGGGGGCGGGAGGGGGTTGTGCTGGCGGGCCCCCCTCACCCGCTCCTCCTGGGGGCCCCTTGAGGAAGGGCTCGGTCTCTCCGCTGCGCAGGAGCAGCCGCTCAATGTCTCGAAGTGTCTGGAGGGACCGCTCCCGATGCTCCAGCTGCTCTTTGGACAGACCCTCCGAGCCCACCAGGCTGCGCTGCCCATTTCCGGTGGGGGTGGCCTCCCCCAGCAGGGCAGGGCCGGCGCCACTGGGGTCTCCTCCAGGAGGCAGAGGGTTGGTGGTGGTGGTAGCCGTCGGGGTGTTTGGGTGGGTGCCCCCAGCCCCACCGCCGGTGCTGGCAGCTCCCACCGAGTTGGGGGCCAGGTCCTGACTGGTGTCTTCGGGAGGCCCCTCTGGGGGCAGAGCAGGCGGGGCACTGCCAGGGGCCGGGGGTGGTGGTGGCGGCAGTGGAGGTGGCTGGGACTGCGGGGTGCCTGCTGATGGTGTGCTCAGGGGCAGCGGTTCTGGGGTGGGGGGTACTTTAGGGGCCTGCAGGAGGACAAAGGCAGAGCGTGAGACAGGTAAGGGGATGTCCTACCCACCCGCTGTTCACGGAGGCAGCATGCCCAGGCCTGTGAGGTTGCCCCTCCAGGCACCACGCTCACCTGGTCAAGCTTGGCCCGAGGCACGTTCTGCTGGTGGTAGGCGAGGATGGAGTCCGCCCGGCCCTGCAGCACTGCCTCCGCAGCCCTGCACCAGACGGTCAGGCGCAGGACTCAGAGAGGTGGGCAGGAGGGAGCCCACACCCTCCCCCAGCTCACCCCCACCCCCTGCCACAAGCTCCCTCAGGACCCCAGGCCAAGGGGTGCTGCCCGGCCAGAGTGAACTTGGCTTCCCCGAGGCACTTACGTGTTGGCCAGGTGGGTGGTGAAGACGTACACAAACTGTGAGGGAGGCTTTCCAGGGACACCCCCGCCCCCGGCCCCAGGGGCATCAGGCCGGAGACCTGGAGGGGGCCCATGCGGGGGGCCGGGTGCGCTGCTCTCGCTGAGGGGCAGCTGGGCAGTTTGGCCAGGACCCAGCGGTGGGGCCGCCATGGCTGGGTCTGCTACATTACAATCTGCGTGAGGACAGAGGAGAGGGAGAGCGGGTGAGTGGCCCAGATGCAGGGAGGAGACCCAGCTGGTACCCCCTTCCCAGGGAGGCTCACTGCCTTACAGCTCGTGCTCCAGGGTCACTTGCTGCTGCAATCCGGTGCTCTCCCCAGTCTGGTTTCCACACTTACTCGCCCTAGACCAGTCTTTGACCAGGATGGCAAGGTTGGTGACCATGTGGAGAGGAGGAGAGGGCACATGCAGCCCTTTCCAGTGGGCCTCCATGTGCCCAGCATTCCACTGGGCACTCAACAGGTGCCATTTTACCTAATCAACACACCCCTGGGAGGAATGTGCCACACATTCCACTTTACAAAGGAGGAAGTAAGTCACTCGCCCACAGCTACACAGCCAGCTAGTGCAGAGCCAGGATCCGAACCCAGGGCAGGACTCCAAATCCTGCCCTGAGCTCTACTCTCACCCTCAGGCTCCAGTCATCGGCACGAGTGCACACACCCCCTCTGGTGACCTGGCGGAAGAAGGCTTCACAAACTGATGATGCAAACCGACTGACTTTGTCATTTTACGAATAAGACACATTCTCCCTCTAAGCTGCTTCATCTATAAAATGGAAACACTAACCCCCACCTTGCACAGGGGGCACACCAGAGAAATATATTTTTTATCAGCAAGTTCAGAACTATGTCAAAGTAAAAGATCAATTTGAAAAACAGACAGTCAGAAAAGGTGGACGTACTGGGAACACTCCCAAGACGGACCAGCCACCCTCAGCAACAAGAGAAGTTTGGTTCCATGGTGACAAACCTCACTCTAAGTCCCAGCCTAGAAAAGATCCACAGGGGAGGGAGGAGGATGATGATGAGAAATGACTTAATGGGTACCATATGTCTTATTTGGGTTGATGCACACCCTAAAAGCCCTGATTTCGCCACTACACCATGTAACAAAATGGCATTTGTACCCCAAAAATTTATGCAGAAAATAAAATCTACAATTGGTCATAAATGGGTCTAGGTGAGTGGCAGGCCCATTCCCATGCCAAGAAAAACAAGTCAAAGCGTCTGGCCTGCAGACAGTAAATGACAGCATTCTCAGTTAATATAGGACAAACTGCCTGGCTGGGCACAGTGGCTCACACCTGTAATCCCAGCACTCTGGAAGGCTGAGGTGGGAGGGGTTGCTTGAGGCCAGGAGTTTGAGAGCAGGCTGGGCAACATAGTGAGACCCCCATCTCTACAAAAAATTTTTTAAATTACCCAAGAGTGGCGGCTCACACCTGTAGTCCCAGCTACTAGGGAGGCTGAGGCAGGAGGATCACTTGAGCCCAGGAGTTTGAGGTTGCCATGAGTTATAATCAGGCCACAGAACTCCAATGTGGGTGGCAGAACAA
This sequence comes from Mirza zaza, assembly GCA_008750895.1. NCBI lineage: Eukaryota > Metazoa > Chordata > Mammalia > Primates > Cheirogaleidae > Mirza > Mirza zaza. The sequence goes on along the minus strand of VSMD01069844.1, from coordinate 10,437 downwards.
AACTCCACCTCTAAACTTGAGCCAGGGCAGCAGCCACCTTCCCGTGGGCCCAGTGTCAGGCTCTCCTCCTTGGATAGACCTTCCTGGGCAGACCATAATGGAGGGGACCCTGCCACTCCAATTTTGCATAGAAGTACACAGGCAGAAGTCCTGGGGGATCTCAGAGCTGACATCAGTGTGTGAGGGCCGCCTAGGGACAGAGAAGGTGTATATACTCAGTACCTACAACAAGGCTCTTGGATACGAGCTATGGGGAAGGAGACAGGGTTCAGTTCAATAAGGAACTTTCTAGTACAATGACAACAACAAAAAAGCTAACCCTGTTCTAAGTATGTCACATGTATGAACTCATTTACTCCTCATACCAGCCCTATGAGGTAAATAACATTTTTATAGATGAGAAAACTGAGGCCTTTTCCCAAATTTACATGAATAACCTAGGGTGCAAACCAAGGCAGCCTGATCACAGAGCCCATGCTATTAACGTCTGTGTTAGACTGTCCCTCTGGTTAAGGACTCTTCAACAATCTAACGGCAGTACAATCAAAATTGTCACAATGGTTGCCCAGGTATGGGATGTCAGCAACTTCCTCTTTGTATTTTCCTGTGCCTTCTTAGGTTTCTACAACAGTGCAGTCTCGTGTTATAAAAGTGAACCGGGGGTTGCAGGGGTGGGGGGTGCGGGGTGTCTGTCCTTGGGGGCAGGCAGAGGCTCAGAGACCACCAGTTAGGCCCACGGGTGGGGGCAAGTCCTGGGACTGGATGGCTTTTGAATCCCCAGCCGGCACCACCTCCACAGACATGGTCCACTCACTCCTCAACATTTGCTAACTCTTTCCTCTGCAACGGGCATCACAACAACACCTGCCTCGCAGCACTGTTGTAAGGATTAAATAAAATGACATGTCCAGCATACTTTCTTCTTTCTTATTTCTATGGTCCCTGCCTTCAAGAAGTTCACGACTGAACATTCTCTGGCCACTCTCTTACACATTAAGTTATCTCTACCCCCAAACAGAAGTAAGCTCTGAGGGAAAATACCGCATAAATGAGTATGAGCTTCCCAGGGGCAGGGGGGTGTGCGTGGCTCACTCACAGAAGGCCCAAACACACGTGGATCAATACAAGACCAAGAGGGGTGGGCACCATCCGCGCCCGCCCCTTGTCCTGGTGACGCGGCCTGGGTACTTGCCCCAAGTCAGTCAGAGGTTAGGGAAGGGCGCCAGAGACACAGCCAAGGGTCAGCTCACACCCAGGCTTAGCATGGATTTCCACAGCAGAGCCAACTGTCGGCTCCTGGGGAGGCTGGACCTTCACCGCCCTCCCTCTGCTGGCCAGTAGGTGGCAGCATAGGCCAGGAATTAGTGGGCAGAGGCGTAGGTGATGTGGCCACCTGAGGGAACCCCACCCCACCTCAAGTCCCCAGGGAGAGGGCGCCACAGACCACCCAGAAGGCAGGGGCTGGGCTGTCACAGTGCAGAAAGGGACAGTCTGAGAGGTGGGACAGGAAAGAAGCAGCCTGGGCTCCTGGCTCGTACTATTAGCACTTCCTGCCCAGCCTCAGTCCTCTCCAGTCCTAGGTAAGGAGAAGGAGGCTCCGTCTGGGCACCATCCCTCAGGGGCACCATGGGGCCACAGCAAGTTGGCATCAGTGGGCACTCACTGTGGGTGGCCCCAATGGGCTTGTCGTCCTCCTCGCTGTCGGGTCCAGAGCACCATTCGTCCCCACTGTATGGCTGCTTCCGCTCCAGCACACAGCGCCGCTTACTCCTGGGTGCCACCTCTGCCCAGGCAGGACAAAGGCAAGCAGGGGTAAGAGTGAGTGCCCAGAGGCCCTGTCCTCGGACACCCAGGGTCCCTCCCAGACCCATTCTCTAAGATGCCCCACCCGAGGGCACTGCCCAAGCCATAGTGGGCACTTTGCCAGCCCTGGGCCCCCACCACACCACCATTTGTTTCTGATTTCTCTCTATAGCCCCGGCTGCCTGTCTCCCCTCCCCCCCAACACCAAGCACAGCATAATCCCCAACCACACCAACCACAACTGGTTCTAATTAGGGGGGGGGCGGGCGGGGAGGGGGAAGCCGCTGCTACTCTTCCAGGCCTCAGTGCCTGCTCCCAAGCGCTCCCACCAGGCAGGATACCAGGAGGCTCCTGGGAGGTGTGAGAGTCTGCTTCTCACCCCAGAGCACCCTCCTCTCCCCCTCTTGGGTACTGGAGGGAAAGCAGGGGGGATGAGATCAGAAGCCCCATCACTCCATGTGACCCCGCCATAGGTGGCACCCTGGCCAAGACCTGGTTGTCAGATGTGAAGAGGTAAGACAAACATGCCCATGCATAAATGCTGGAGAGGAGCAGAGGATGAGGACTGGCTGAGGAGGGCAGAGAGATGGTCTCCCAGCACAGCACGTTTGGGCTTTGGACTGTGGAGGATGCTAGGGTCTCAGGGATCAGGAAATGGGGTACCTTTGGCCTCTGAATCCAGGGACGGGGTTCCAGCCTCTCGCTGCTCTCCAGAGTCCACAGACACGCTCCGTTCCCTCTTCACCTTGCCCTTGAGTGAGCTGAAAGGGGGCACCCCTGCCTGGGGGTTCTTCAGGCTTGAGTTGCTAGGTGAGATCTGGTTGGCCTTGGCCCCATGGTTCCCCGCCCCCACGCCCTTTGAGCCCAGGTTGCAGGTGGGTCCTTGGTTCACATTCTGGTGCTGGGATTGGGCCCCGCCATTCCCTGTCTTGCCATGATTGGTCAATTTATTTTCTGGGTGCATTGGCTTGGCTGGGGCAGGGGGGCAGTGGCCGCGAGGGGACAGCGGCGGGCTCCCTGGAGCTTCTCTCCTCCTGGGGTGGGGTAACCTGGGAGAAGGTAGGAGAGATGTGAAAAGTTAATCTTGCTAGGGGCTACCCATACCTGCACTTTAATTGCCCCATCCTGCCTCACCTAAACGGGGGAGGGGAACTGAGTGGCATCTCAAGACCACCAGCTATTCACTCCTCCTATGGCCCCTCAGACAAGGGCTGATGCCCCCTCCACCTCCAATTACAATGAAAACCAGGGCTTTGAGTTGGCAGAATCTACCCACCCCCAGCCCCAACATCCATCAGACTTGCAAGCTTCTGAGGCCACCCCTCTCCTCTAGCATCTGAACAGAACTTAAGCATCCTCTCTTCTAGGGTTTGCTGTCTTCAGACTCCTTCCAAGGTCTCAAACCTGAACTCCCAGGTGTCCCAACACAGCAGAGAAGGGCCACAGGACCTGGGGGTCACTGCTCATGCCCCAGTCCCATTCCCCAGGGGAGGTGGGGAAAAGCACACCCAAGTGTGGTACCCACTGGTCCAGAAAGCTCCCTAGAGCTGGAGGGGAAGGCCTGAAGAGGGTGGGCCGGCAGGCAGGAGCAGGAGGAAAGGGGGAGGGGAGCGGTGTGTCAAGCAGAAGGGAGTGCAGCTTGAAGCCAAGGATTCCTGCAGCCTAGGCTGCGGGCCCTTTAAGCTCCAGCCCGCTCCCCCCGCCGCCTCCCCCTCCCCGGAGACCTATTAATAGCCGCTGGAAAGATCACATCACGGGAGAGGATATTTATCCCCCCTCATTCCACACCAGCTCAGATTTATTTCAGTTCTGCTGTCCTGCTGCTGCCGCCTGGCCCTGTCTGCCGGCTTCTCCTGGGGAGGAGGAGGGAGGCAGGCGCCGCCCCCAACTCCTGTTCCCACCCCCAGCTAGACTGAGGCCAGGGGCTGCCATCGGACCCCACAGTAGGGCGGGCAGGAGTCTGCTCAAGCCATTTTAAGGAGGGAAGACCGAGAAGGGACCAGAAGAAGCAGCAGGCATAGCTGGCTGCCAGTGCCCTCTGCCCCCTGGGCCCAGGCACCAAGGCTGGCTGCGGCTCCTGCCTGGTCCAGGCCTTCCCGTGCTAACCCCTTGAGCCCATTGGTGGCCCGGGAGCCAGGTGCCCAGGGGGGCTAGCTCTCCAAGCCCGCGCAGCCTGGGCCTTTCCCTTCCCCACACTCCACACACACGTCCCGCCCTCCACGACACCCACACACCTTGTCTTGTTAGCCAGGATCCTCATGGCTCCCACACACAGTGGGGCTACGGCCCCTGTGCGTGCCCAGGGCCCAGCCAGGTACTCGGTACTGGAGCACGGACTGCAGCAACAAGCCCCAAAGAGAAAACTCGTGACTTGGGGAGGGGGTGTGAGAGGGGGAGGGGAGAAGGGAGGACCCAACAGCCCTGGGACTAGGGAACTGGATAGGGTAGGGTGGGACTGGAAAGGGAAGACTACGAGATGGGGTCTTGATCCTAGAGGCCAGTCTTGTCCCCATCCCTCCCTCACCTTGCCCTCAGGGAGCTTGCAGTCTCTACCAAGCTTCCCCCCCTCCCCCCCGCCACGGGCTGCAGAGGCAGAATTCACTAAAAGGCTGGGTTGCAAGGGTGGCGCGTGGGGCAGCTGTGAGGTCTGCTCTGGCCCCTGGGAGGGACTCCCGCTCCCAGACGCGCCCCTCACCCAGGGTGGGGAACCCCTGGCGTCCCGCCCCCGGCGCTGCGCCTTGCCCCGGGGCTCTCCAGCCGCGGAGGGGGCCCGGGGGTGGGGGGGGCAATGTCCCACCCCGCCCCCAGCTCGAGGCCTAGCCCGTGCCCATCCCAGCAGGCCCGGGCGGGCAGCGAGAGGCCTGGCGGGGCCCCGGGGCTGCAGCTGGGCTCTTCTGGAGACCAGTAACGCTGGCTCAGATTCCTCCCCAACCGCAAGAATGCAGGAGCCTCCCCTCCCCCCGCCTGCACCCCCACCCCGCCCCCTTCGGCAGAGCCCGGGCGGAGAGGCAGAGCGAGCGAGCGACAGCCAGCGAGGCAGCGAGCTAGCAAGCGGGAGGCGGACAGGGCTGCAGCGTGGTTCTCCAGGCCCGGCGCGCGCGCGGACAGACACACGGACAAGTCCCGCGAGGGGATGGGCGCGCGCCGGCCGGGCAGGGGCGCAGAGACCCACAGGCAGCTGAAGTCTGACTCTCACACACTCACAGCTCACACGTGGACAGGGAGACAAAGACACGCACGGAGCCCAGGGAACTAGAGGCGCGCTCACGCCCAACCCGCGGAGGTGTGCCCGAGGGCGAGGGGAGCGCTGGCCCGAGCGCGAACCGCTGAGACGGCCTGGGGCGCGCGGACGCAGAGGCTGCCCCAGGGCTGAGTGGGAGCTGCCCGACTCATTGAACAGATGCAAAGACTGAGGCCGGCCACGAGGGAGCTGTAGAAAGTTGAGCCTGGTAGTCACAAAGAAACTCACACGGCCATAGATATATCCACAGACTTACACAGACACAGCAGCCTCACCCAACCACCCCCTGCGGCTCCCCCCTCGTCTCCACACCGCCCACCCACCAGCAGCCCAGCCCGGTTAAAGGTGGGGGAGGGAAGGGGAGGAGTCTTGGGCCCAGGAGCTTTGTCCTGGTGACAGGCCCAGCCAGACACCGGAGCACACTCCGCTGCTCCCTGCTGGGCTGCGCTGGGACCTCAGGGTGAGGGGGACCCACCTGTCACCCTGTGGGAGTCTAACCTCAGTTTAACCCTAGGGCACATTGGCGTCCCCACTCCAGCTGGGGACGGAAGGCTGTCCCTGGGGAGGAAGGCTTCTCAGGGAAACGTTCCAAAGTCCAGGGCCTAGCTGGGAAGCAGCCTGCCACCCCCGTCTCCTGCATCACAACCAGGGAAGCCCCAGGCAGGAGTCACGGGAGACACCTGGGCTTAGGGGCAGACCCACGGCTGACATGCATCTCAGGCTCTCACCTTCACCACCTCTCTCATTCCCCAAACTATCTACCTCATGTCACAATGAGGAAACTGAGGTCTGGGAAAAGGAAGTGCTGTGCTCTTGGGTCACGTAACCAGTACCTGGCAGTGCTAGGACCATCATTCCCGACACTGCAGTGACACCTGCCCACTCTCGTGACTACTCTGAGCCTACACCAGATGGGTGGGCTGCCCACATTGCAGCCACAGTGCCTGGGCCCCTGTAAGGGGGACGGGGAGAGGCAGAGCAAGGGTCACTCATTACCTCCTATGTTTACAGCTTCAAAAATTGGGGACCTGTCATAATTTGGGGAGGGGCTGTTAGAAAATTAGTCCTCTCCGGTGGCCAGCCAGGCCTAGGCTCCTCCCCAGAAGCATCTTAGAGTCAGTCACCCTCCCCTCCAGGACTCCACCCCCTCTCCCACCCAGCTGCAGGGCGAGCTGAGTCAAGCATGCATGAGTCAGGACTTTCCCATCTCACACCTCCCCCCTTTACCCCTCAGGAGTCTGCCTCAGCTTCCAAAGACCCCTCCTCCTCCACCACGCACAGTCCAGAAGACACCTGGAAGGCGTGGCCACGGGAGGCAGGAGGGCTGATTCCTGGCCCTTGCAGTTTTTAAATGAGTGAAGGGGGCTTCCTAGTGTCAGGCCAGGAGCCCCTGAGGTGGAGAAAGCAGAGCGATGGGGCTCTGGGAACACATCCGCTGTGGCCCCCTCTTAGGGGTAGGTGAGGAGGGGTAACGGGCTGCGCACAAACAGGGAGCAGGTGCGAGTCACCTAAGTGAAAGGCCAGGAGCATACCCAGGAGAATGTGCCCAGAGGAGGCGACTGAGACAAAGAGCCTGAGATCATTTGCCCCCTCTGTGTGACACGAGGGTGAGGGGCTGGCAACCTAAGTGTTGCAGTGGGCTTGCCCCTGGCTGGGGGAGGGAGACAAGGGAAGCTCCCATGCCCAGAGCCCAGAGCCTCCAGGTGTGACCTCCAGCTCTGCTCAACACAGAACTGCCACAGGTAGGGCAGCACTTGCCCGTCAGTGGCAACCTGCCTATTTCCAGCTGCCCCCTGAGCTGGGAGCCTCTACTTGGTTCACCAGCTAGCCCACCAGTCTCACTGCCTAGCTCAGAAAGAGGCAGTGAGAAAGCGCTATGGATGGTTCACTGGAGGGTCCACGCTTCCGCATGCAGGGGGCAGACAAGACCAGAGAGGAAAATGTGCTGTCAGGATCCCCTGCTGGGAGCGATGGGTAGGGTGAGACCCTTGGCCTCTGGTTCAGGGAGATCCAGCACTGAGGAGCAACAAGGTCCCCAAACCCCTTTCTCCAGGGTGTCAGGACTCTGTTGGTCCTTAGAAGCTCTCCTCTACCACTCAGGTCACTTCCTCTTCCTGAGCTGGTGACTCAGCCGGGTGGGGAGGTCAAGGATTCATAGCCCAGCAGGAAATCTGCTCAGGGACCAAGGTGTTGCTCCGGGACCCTCTATGTGGGGACTTCCAGGCTTGGGGGGCCTTCCCCTGGCCCTCGTTCCTAGCAGCTCTCTCCACTTCCCCCCACCCAGTGCCAAAGGAGGCCATGCAAATCAACCATTTTTGCTTGGGAGGTTTTGCCTGGGAGTTTCCAACCCCACCCTACCTGCAGCCCCAGGGTAATGTCAGACAACCCCAACTCTGGAGGGCCATGGAAACTCCTGCTCCCAGGCCTTTCTAGTCTGGGATCTTTGAATGGGGTGCTTGGGGCCGGGGGGTGCATTCTGCACACTGTCCCTTCTGGAGCCTGCAGGTACAAGTGGCATTGCCTAGACAGACCTGAGGTCACCTCACTTCTCTTGGCTTCTACAGCCATTGCCAATGTGGCCAGGCCTTGGGAAGCAATCATGCCCTGGCAATGGGGTGCTCCCAAAGACCGCTGCCCAATCCCTGGCTGCTCCCTCCCACAGTGGGGAAGGGTGGAGAGGGGGTGGGGGGCACAAGGAAACAAGACAGGGCAGGAAGCCCAGGCAGGCGGCGGGCACTCTGGGCCAGGCACAAACAGCCAACACAGGAAACCACAGCCCACCCCCGCCCACCCCACCCCCCCAGGGCTCTGGGAGAGAGGAGTGCCAGAAGCCTTGTACCCCAAGAGAGGCAAGGGCCAGGGGTTGGCCCAGGACAAGGGAGGAGCAAGAAGCTCTCTAGTCCTCTCTCTGCCCCACACCCTACCTGGGGAGGGGGAAAGGAAGCCAGGCTGGCAGGGATGGTGCTGCCTCTTTAAATCCACCGAAATCCTGACCTAGGCCCAACCCAGCTCTGGTTTCACAGGAAGGAAAGGAGCTCAGGAGCCAATAGGGCAGGCGGTGGTGGCTGGAATTAGCCCCACCGGCCCAAATATATCTGGTCCCCCGCCTGCCACCCCACTGGCACTTCCTGCCCCCTGGCACCTGTACCAGGATGGGGGTGGAAGAGGGTCTAGGTGCTCCTCCTTACCCTGTGGGAGACCCCAATCTCAGGAGGTGGCCTGTTGCTGTGTACATGTGGGTAGAAGGTGACTTCCCAAGCCTGGGCTCCCAGAGTAGGGAGAGATGGGCAGGGCAGATCCCTGTGGGCCCTCACCTGGCCTCAGTCCTCCAAGGGGTTAATGTGGCCCCTATTTAGGGGGGTAGGGGTGGCCAAGGAACCTCCTCCAAACTGCCTGGCTGCTGGGAACAATGGGGCCATTGTGGGAGGAGTGGAGTGCCGCAGACTGCTGGCACAGCCAGTGCTCCACGGGGTGGGCGGGACCTCACCCAACGCCTGCTCTCTCCCCCAGGTACTGCCAGAGGCACAGGCGTCCTCCCAGCCCCCTAACCTCGCCTGCTGGCCCAAACTCTTGGCGCTAGCAGCACCTGGAGGGCCCTTGAGCTCAGCCTACGTTGACATCCAGACTGCCATGACCCTCCAGGAAGCAGGGACATGTGGCCCAGGACTGGGAGGGGGTGGGGGTGATGAGACAGGATGTGTGCCTGTGATCCTCCTGCAAGGGAGACAGGAAGGCCAAATGGGGTTTCTGGTGTCAGTCCTGGCACCCGCAGGCAAGAAGGGCTTAGGGGATTGTGAGATCAGGGACAGGCAGGGTCCCCTGCCCCCAGGCCTCCTTTCCCATGCCCATTCCATAAACCTGCTCTCTGAGGAGGTTCCCTACATGGCAGCCTCACTCTAGGGTTGGGACCCCAGCAGTGTGGCACAGTGGAATGGGAACTGAATTTGCAGTCAGGCAGACAGAGTGTCAGTCACAATCTGCCCCTTCTGAGCTATGTGGCTTTGTCCAACCCTTCATCCCTCTGAGCCTCGGTTTCCTCATCTGCAAAATGAGGATAATTTTATAGAGTGAGATAATAGTAGTGAAACTAACAGAATGCCTTAGACATACCAGCCCTTGTCAAACCATCTCTGCACTGATGTCCCCATCTTTACCACCTGCCATAGCACCCAAATACATGAACATTTGGTAAAGGTAGGCGTTGTCCAGATATTTGCCCCAGCAGGGTCCATGGGCACCACATTAGTGGTACCAAGTACAAAGACTTGAGTTTTCCTCTGTCCTCCTCGCAGAGGCCAGCTCCTTCTGCAAACACACCCCTGGGCATCCCTGGGCTCACTGCTACACTCAAACCCAGAACATGAACCCAGAGAGTGGCTGTCCACCCTTTTGGTCCAGGTCTCAAAACCCCAGGAGGTGAGTAAAGGGGGCTATCTCTTCAACAATGGCCAGCCTCCCCTCTCCAGCTGCCCCTCTCCCTGCCTGACCCCATGGCAATCACCTGCAGTGTTTGGGCTGGGACCTGCTGGAGCTTACTCTCTTGCCATGGACCTCTTTGAAGAGTGGAGAGTCTGGGACAGAAAGAACTGACAAGCAGTATTGGAAAGCAGGGGGTCCAGGGAGAAGACCAGTTCTCTTCTCAACTAGAGAGGGCTCTACCTCTCACGGTGGCCCCACAAGCCCCCAAAGGGTTAAAAAGGCCCTAAAAATAACTTGCTCCCAGCAGGACCTGCTGATCGGAACCCTCCAGCCATCTGTTCCCATTTTCTCCTGTTCACATTGGAACATCTGAAACCAGCCCCAGAGCCCCAGCCCGATCCCAAAAATAGCCCCAGCCTGCCCAAGGAACAGGCCCCAGGGGCTGGGCACAGGAGCATGGCCAGCCCAGCAGTGAGGCATGGCCTGGGCAGACTCTGAGCCCTCACGCCCCAGGCCCATGGAAGGAAGGTGTCCTTTCTGGACCCAGAGAGAGGTGGTGGGCTGGCCAGGCCAGAGAGGGCACCTGCTAGGCAAGCCGAGGCCTCTGAACCAGGAGCCCTGGCATTATTGGCACTTCTACCACATCTTGATCCCCAGGAGATTTTAACCACCTGTCTGCATAGCTCCCCTCTCATGGTGGACACCTGATCCCTGCCACCCAGCCCTGGGCCCCTCACCTTGAAGTTCCCAAGCCTCAGTCCCTCCAATATCCGCTCCCATCCCAGGGCCTTTAGGAGCCCTGACCACCTAGCATCACTCAGCATTCTCCCAGTCCCAGGGCGCACAGGGCAAAGGCAGAATTTTTTCTAGCACTGCCCATACTCACCCATGCAGCCCAGGGAAGGATTCAGGGGGTGTCCTTTGGACACAGTGGATACTAATATGACCCCTCTCCCTTTATGGGCTTAAGGATG
>VSMD01069841.1:0-37235 GCA_008750895.1 Mirza zaza | reverse complement strand
CATCTCCTTGCCGTGCCGAGCCGGTCTTTGCAAACCCCATCCGCCGGGAGTGCTGCCAGGATGCCGGGAATTCCTGTGAAGGCTGCATCCTTGTCTATCCTACCTTGCTTATCCCTTAGGATTCTGTCTGTTTTATAAACACGGCACTGTTCTGCCTCGATGAGGGATTGGAGGTGAGTGAAGGTCACCTGTTTGGACGTGAATGTCACGCCTATGTTGTATAATAAACGACTGAGGTGCAGGGACCCAGTGGTGCCTTCGCATTTATAAACGAACAACAGCCGCAAACTCCAGGTGAGAATGGGGATGACCAACCATTACCTTTCGCCCCGGATGGGCGGACTTTCTCAGGAGGCAGCACTTTTGATGCTAAAAACAGAGGGGTCAGGAGGGCGGGTCCCCCAGGAGGGTGCGGGCATGCAAATGTTTACTACTCGAATTACGTACAAGAAAGAGCACAGCCCTTCCTTCAAATGCTTTTCATCTTTGAATTAACAGGACACTAAATACAGGCAGCTCCGGGGGCTTCTAAATCCACACTCAGCTCCTAGAAACCATATAGTCAGCAAGCACGCTCCTTGATTTTTCCCCTCGGCACCACCATACTCTGGAAAGCAATGTGCGGACGACGTTGGACAACCCCAGAGCTCCTCCTCCCCCCTCGGCGAGTAATTAAATTTGGGGACTTATCATCGCACGCTCTGAAGCTTTCAGACCGCAGCCAAGGCGGAACTCCGATAACGAGTTTTCTAATCATTTTCCTTGTCGGGACCTACCTACGACGGCAATTAGCAGGGACGGGCGGCACGCCCGGCGGTGCACACGCGGCCCAGGCAATTGAGGAAGGAGATCCGTGTCTGCCAGGAACGTGGCAGACTCCACGAACGAGCTCAGAGTCCGGCGTGGAGACTCCCAGACACGCCGGCCCTAAGGCACCCCGGGGGAACTAGAGATATTTTTTAGAAGATGAAAACGGCACGGCGCTGAAAAGCACCTTCGATCTTGCAGCTGGAAGCAGGGCCCCTGGGAACACCACCCGGGGGCACAAGGGGTGCCGTGACCCCGTCCGTCCGCACCTGCCGAAGCAGGTTGTCGCGTTAACAGGGTCCCTGGGCGATTCCCGCCCACAGAAGAATCTGAAAAGGGAGGCTCCGGAAGGATATTTGTTCTGACCTGCCACTGTGTTTAAGAGACATCCATTCATTTGTGTCCTCCAGTGGCTGTGGTGAGTTACCACCGTGCAGTGGCACAAAACCACGCACACCTGCTGTCCTATGGTGACAGAGCTTGGAAGGTTCAATCAGTCTTGCTAGGCTGGAATCCAGGTGTTGTTCAGGAGGCTTTTTTGTTCTGCAGGCTCCGGGGGAGAATCAACCACCCCACTTTTTCTGGGTTCTGGTGGCTATACACGCCCCTCCTCCTCCAAGCCAGCAGCACAACGCTGTCCCTCCGCTGGGCTCTCTGTCCCCGTCATCACCTCCTTGTCTCTGACTATGAACCTCCTGCTCCTCTTTCTGCTGCGAGGGTGCTGGTGACGACCGTGGGAAGCCCAGGGAGTCCAGGCCACGCACAGATCTCCACATCCTTCCCTTAAGCAACTGAGAAATTCCCATGGCCACGGAAGGTGACGTAGTCACAGGCTCCAGGGATTAGGACGTGGACATCTCTGGGGATGTTATTCTGACTACCATATGGGATCAGGACGTGGACCTCTCTGGGGACATTATTCTGTCTGCCACATGGGATTGGGATGTGGACATCTCTGGGGACGTTATTCTGTCTCCCACATAGGATTAGGACATGGACATCTCTGGGAACGTTATTCTGTCTCCCACATGGGATTAGGACGTGGACATCTCTGGGGACGTTATTCTGTCTCCCACATGGGATTAGGACGTGGACATCTCTGAGGGGCCACCATTCTTCCCACCACTAGGGGAAAGAATGTTGGGTTCATGGTGAGGGGCACTGAGCACGTGGTCCCAGCACCACCATCCCACTGGACAAAGGACCTCACCTCTCGGCCCATGGGTTCTATATCTGGGTCGTGGGCGTAGTCCTTCCTGCCTGCCATCTTTGATATTCTTCCTTAGTAATCTCAACAGACTAAGACACTCGGCATTTAAAATCGCTTCACAACGTCCGTAAGCTACGGCAGGCAAGGCCAGACATCTCTGACTTTGCTGGAAATTAGGAAAAGTGTCCAAAAATTAGGATGCATCCTTCCCTGGCTCCCGGGAGCAAAGCCTTTGTTTGGATCTGTCTGGCTGTTCATGTCTTCTCATTTTCAAATCACACAGTGAACCTTCTTTCTCCCTAGTATGTATTACAATGGTGTAGCCTCATTAATATCCACGGGAAACTGGTCTTAATAAGAGATAGTAGAGCCAGTGTGGGGGAGATTCGACTTGGAGACAGGATGGCATTCGAGCATTCTTTCCTGAAAACAGATCATCTCTTAAACACACATTTCTCCAGTTTATGGGAGCAAAACGCCATGCACAGCATGGAATTATATTTCCCACACTGCCTCTTAGAGTAGAAAGTCTCTCAATCGGTGGGTCAAACAAAACAGAAGTCCCAGTGCCCCAGACCAAAGTAAACAAGCCAAACCCAGCCCCACCTAGCTTGGGCTCCTTACCTGTGTTCATTCTTCACACCACTTATGTGTAAATTAGATTTTTTTTTCATCAAGAGGCCCAATAACTACTTAATTTATGTACCAACCAAAAAGTTAAGGCTTTCCATGCACTCACCAGCAAATTGGTATTGACTGATCAATCTAAGTGGACATATAGGAATAACATCTGTCAGGTGTCAGGCAGGTGGGGGGGGATGGGTATATACATACATGATGAGTGCAATGTGCACCGACCGGGGAATGGACACGCTTAAAGCTCTGACTCGAGGGGGGAAGGGGGGCAAGGGCAATATACGTAACCTTAACATTTGTACCCCCGTAATATGCTGAAATTTTAAAAAATTAAGGGTTGAATCCCAGCGAATTCTGTCTCAGGTGCAAATGCCATTGCACATGTAAGATACTGTAGGTTGGGTGATGCATTCCATCTAGGATGAGAGACTCAGGTTGTGGTTGGCAGGGGAAAGGGTTCAGGTCACCAGACTGGTGGATCTGAAGCTGGACCTGCCATTGGGCTCAGGGTTTACAACTTGCACATCTCTGTGGGCTGAGCCCCTAGTTGGTGGGAATAGTCACGGGTGGTTGAGAACCACGTATGTAACGATTACATCCAGGCTTTGCAAATGACCAAGGCGTGGTGGGGTACACTATCTAACCTGCTCCTGGCACAACATGGAAAGGACTTCCTGTAGCAATTTTTAGTTTAGGTCCTTCTAGAACATCATTCAAAGCTGAGGTCAGGCTAATTTCTTTCTTTCTTTCTTTCTTTCTTTCTTTCTTTCTTTCTTTCTTTCTTTCTTTCTTTCTTTCTTTCTTTCTTTCTTTCTTTCTCTCTCTCTCTCTCTCTCTCTCTTTTCTTTCTCTCTCTCTCTTTCTTTCTGTTTTTTGAGACAGAGTCTCACTCTGTCACCCGGGCTAGAGTGCCGTGGGGTCAGCCTCGCTCACAGCAACCTCAAACTCCTGGGCTCAGGCGATCCTCCTGCTTCAGCCTCCCGAGTAGCTGGGACTACAGGCAGGCGCCACCATGCCCGGCTCATTTTTTCTGTATATTTTTAGTCATCCGGCCAATTTCTTTCTATTTTTTGTAGAAAGGGGGAGGGGGTCTCACTCTTGCTCAGGCTGGTCTTGAACTCCTGAGCTCAAATGATCCTCCCGCCTCAGCCTCCCAGAGTGCTGGGATTACAGGCGTGAGCCGCCTTCACCTGGCCTAGGCTAATTTATTTCAAACTCAAGATCCAAAGCAGCCGGGATTACCACTTTGCCGTGAGTGTCTGAGTTTGACCTCTTGATCTTTTAAGTGACAACACAGTTTCTGTGCTTGCATTTCTGCCTTTATTCACTCTTCTTCGAGATCCGCAAGCGGTTTTAGGTAAGGAAGATAATGATGGCTTTGGGCTGGGCTTTGAAACTCGGCCTGTGTGTCATTATAACATGCTTGTACCTCATTTTGCGTTCTGTTTCCGGGTTCACTGTGCCACTACGCCGCCTTGTCTGGGAAGTCCCTGGGACATGCCACAATGCAGGTTTCCTTTCACCAGGTGTGACTAGGGGTGCTGACCTGTGGACCACACCTTGCATTGCAACCACACAGGTGGGTGTCTGTGTAAACGCTCTGCAGAAAACACCGGGGGTCTCTCAGTTGGCTTAACTTGGTATTTGGGGCGGGGAGCCTGGGGTAGCCACTCTCCTAATGCCTGCCTGCAACTGCACAGGTACAACAACTGCACAGGTACACGCAATTGCATAGGTACACACAACTGCACACGTACACACAACTGCACACGTACACACAACTGCACAGGTACATGCAACTGCACAGGTACACACCATTGCACAGGTATGCGCAACTGCACAGGTACACACAACTGCACAAGTACACACAACTGCACAGGTACACACAATTGCACAGGCACACGCAATTGCACAGGTACACACAACTGCACAGGTCCACCAACTGCACAGGTACACACAACTGCACAAGTACACACAACT
Organism: Mirza zaza; assembly: GCA_008750895.1. NCBI lineage: Eukaryota > Metazoa > Chordata > Mammalia > Primates > Cheirogaleidae > Mirza > Mirza zaza. The sequence goes on along the minus strand of VSMD01069841.1, from coordinate 32,602 downwards.
GTGCAAGTACACACAACTGCACAAGTACACACAACTGCACAGGTACACGCAACTGCACAGGTACACACAATTGCACAGGTATATGCAACTGCACAGGTACACACAACTGCACAGGTACACACAACTGCACAGCACAGGTACATGCAATTACATAGGTACACACAACTGCACAGGTACATGCAACTGCACAGGTCCACCAACTGCACAGGTACACACAACTGCACAGGTACATGCAACTGCACAGGTACACACAACTGCACAGGTACACGCAACTGCACAGGTACACACAATTATTTTTAGGGTGGAAAGCTTAGCAGGTTTCACGGCGTGGGTGGAGAAAGATTCCTGATGCAGACATTAAGGTATATAAAAGTAAAAATTTATTTTATTTTCTTAGAGGACAGAGAGAGAGAGGGTGAAAGAGAGAGGAGAAGGGTAGGGGAAAGAGACAGGGGGACAGCATCCCAAAGAAAGAGAAAGGGGGTGCCCCCAGGGAGCCCACGTGGCTTGCTGATTTGATGGGTACAAAAATAAAAAGTCAGAAACTAGTGATTGTTGTGGAGCAATTAGCAGGCAGCTGCTGGGGGAGGTCAGGTTGTCTCTCTTGCTTTCTCTGCTCCTGGAGACTTGGTTGTCTCCGAAAATGTAGTCGTGGAGGGTGTGATTTTGCCCCTGAGATATGGTTTGGGGCAGGGGAAACTGAGGCCTGGAGTTTACCCTCCTCTGCTGTCCTTCCTGGGGCTTTTCTGGAAAAACCTTGAGGCTACAAGACAAATTCTAAAAGCGGTTTAGGGTGAACGAAACAGAAGGATTCGCATTTCCTTTTTGTCTGCTGAGCTCTTGTCAGAGGTCTGTGAAAACAGATTCCCTGCAGGGTGCCTGCCAGCAGGCTACCGGAGAGCAGAGAGTCTGCAGAGCTCGGGATGGATCTTTAGGTGCTGTTAGGAAACCGCGGGATTAGGTGTTTTCCTGCTATTTCAGCAAGGATGCCCACATTTATCACAAGGAAAAGGAGGTGAGTATCCCGGATGGGTCAGCTCAAATACATCCTGACTGGTGCAAATAACGGGACCGGCGGTACATGTGGTCGGCTGTGGCAGCTTCCTGCGTGGGGTTTGTCCCCAAAGCAGAAGCAGAGGGGGTGGGGTTTGTCCCCAAAGCAGAAGCAGAGGGGGCTCATGTGACCACGGCAGATTAGACCCATCAAAGCAGGGGGGAATAAAGTTATAAATGTGGTTTAGCAAATGACAGGGGAAAAGAGGAGGAGGTATTTCGAACAAACAGCAAATGCATTCTGAGTCCTGCAAGGGGCATTTGCCCGGAGGGTCTGGCGGCTCAGCTTTCAAAAGTGCTGTCTGAAGGTCAGTGCTTGCCCATGCTGCCGTGTTTCCCCGAAAATAAGCCCTACCCATAACATAAGCCCTGGCAGGATGTCTAAGCATGTGCGCAATAGAAGCCCCACCCCGAGAATCAGCCCTAGTGACGGGCATGGCTGCGCAGCGCGTCTGCACAGCCCGTGCGTGTCGTCGCGGAGCGGGAAAGAACACGGGCAGCCCTTCTCGTCTGCCCCGTCGTGACAGCTGCTGTCCCAGAGGTGACCGGAAAGGTGCGGGCAGCCCCACCAACAAGGTCGGCTCCCCCTGTCGGGTCCCGGCCGTCCCGTGCGTGCTGCGAGCTGAGGCTTTGAGGGGAGAATGACACATGCCCTGAAAATAAGCCCTGGGGTGTCTTCTTGAGGAAAAATAAATATAAGACCCTGTCTTAGTTTCAGGGAAACACGGTAGTGGGTGATGCTGGGATTATCGAGCATCTAGGTGTTAAAACATCACCTTTGATGTCTTTGCAGTAGCTGCCTACCTCAGTGGCATGCAATACATGATCTCTATCAGGACAAGGAGCTATTTAAATGCATATTACTAGCACTGGTCAAAAATGCATGAGGGTGGACATTCTCACTCCAAAGATACTAATAGAAAGACCTATTTTATTTTTTAGAAAGGACACAAGATCTTCCAGGCCCTGTGAAGTGAGCCCTGTTTAGACTCTAAAGCGCTCCAGCCCTATTGGAACATTCGTCAACACTGGAGCATACACCTTATTCCTTTATTCTCCAAATTTCTAGCGCAGGGATGCGTTAACAGTGGTTGGAAACTGGGCTGAGAGTAAGCACTGAGTAACGGTGAGCGTTGCAACCTGCCGTTTTCAATCTCCTGAACCATCAGGGGAACACACTGCCTCTCTTTAGTGTTATTTATAAACCATAACTTCTGCATCAATATTACAATTACACGTGGCCAGCGTTTGGTATATAAAGTCATGAAAACTCTCTGGAATCTAATTGGGTTTTTTTTTTTTTTCTTTCTCCCTTCTGGAACAAATAGCTAAGCAGAGAAAGAGATCCACGCACATTTCAAAGAATTTGTTTTGCGAGCTCTTTGCATGGTGAGTTCGGTTTTCCATCCAGGGGAAGATGATTCCCCCAGTGAAATGGAGAGCACAGCTCTCTTCCACCCAGCTTGTTCTCTTCCCTTGAATTCATTCCTTAGCAAGAAAGGAATAGTCCTGTCAAGATTCTGCAGAATGATCCAGATTAAATCAATTCATTCATCCATGGGTGCATTCGTTGATCTAATGAATACTGATTACCTAGGCTGTACCAGATATTGAAGTAGTCCTGCATATAGACAGGTGCAAACATTTGATCTCAGAAGGTAATAGATGGAGGGATGGATAAATGGATGGATGAGTTTGTAAGTGGATGAATGAGTAGTTGAATAGGTAGTTGGATTGATGGATGGATTAATGGATGATGGATGGATGGATGAGGGATGAGTAGATGATGGATGGATAGATGGGTTCATAGATAGTTGGATAGTTGGTTAGATGGATTGATGGATGGACAGACAGTTGGATAGATGGTTGGATGGAGGGATGGAGGGGTGGATGGATGGATATATAGATGACAGTTGGACAAATGTGAGGGTGGGTGGATGGATGGATAGACAGTTTGAGAGATCCTTGGATGGAGAGGTGGATGGATGGATGGATAGACAGTTGGATAGATGGTTGAGTGGATGGATTACGGATGGGCAATTAGACTAATAGTTGGATAGATAGTTGCATACATAGCTGAATGGCCAGATGGAAGATTCTCAACTCCCTGACATAATGCCAACTCTTCTCCATCCTTCATGCTATTTGCTGGTCCCAGGGGGTGCAAAACGGGTGGTCCCATGAGGTGGGTACAAGCTGGTGTGCTGTTCTCAGCCGCCCCAGCTATGAGCTGGGTTATCTTGGGCAGGAGACCCAACCTCTCTGTTCCTCCGTTGTCATGTCTTTAAAGCTGAGCCTGGCACCGTGCCTAGCTCTTCGGGAGTCTGCGAGGAAATCTGCTTCTCGGGGGCACAGTGAGAGCTGAACGGACTATAACTACAATTTAGAGGGTGATCATGCAATGCGCCTCTCCAAATGGACTTGAATATATTATTCTGCAGCGGCTTAAAAATCAGGTCACTTCCCAACCGCAAACCTCGTCAACTTACTTGTGCGTGGTTTTAAAGGAAAGCAACCTCGCTCTTAAATTTACGCCTCTGCCAACGAGAGACTCGGGAGCCCCATGTTACCTGGAGTGGGACGTGCCGTGAAAACGCAGGGGAGACACTGAAGATAAAAAACTGCACGGCACGCAAGAAGAATAATGAGTTTGTCCCTGCTCGGACCGATGAACAGAGCAAACCACACTGCACGTGGGGGCGTGAGCAGCGGCTACGGCGTCAGTCCACAGCTCGGCCCAGGACGAAGTGAAACCGCGTCCATCCTGGGCGCACAGACTGTTTCTAAGCCGTGTCCTCATATGTTCCCTTTTAACGTGTTACAACACAGCCCGTGCTAAGTGAAAATGTTGATGCTGAATCCATGCTCCGTTTTCCCCTCTTGGAACGGATTCCCGAAAATGAGTCCCTCTCCTCCACGAATTCCAAAGTGGGGAGCATGTTAGCGTGTTTCCCTTCCATCTCCCCACAACTCGCTCAGCTTTTGCAAAAAAGGCTTGATCTGGGCTGGGCTCGGAGGCTCACGCCTGTCATCCAGGCACTCTGGGAGGCCGAGGCGGGAGGATCGCTCAAAGTCAGGAGTTCGAGACCAGCCTGAGCAAGAGCGAGACCCCCTGTCTCTACTAAAAATAGAAAGAAATTAATTGGCCAACTAAAAATATACGTAGAAAAAATTAGCTGGGCACGGTGGCACATGCCTATAGTCCCAGCTACTTGGGAGGCTGAGGTAGGAGGATCGCTTGAGCCCAGGAATTGGAGGTTGCTGTGAGCGAGGCTGATGCCACGGCACTCACTGTAGCCCGGGCAACAGAGTGAGACTCTGTCTCAAAAAAAAAAAAAAAAAAGAAAGAAAGAAAGACTTGATCTTACACATGTTCCTCCCAAACGACAAGTATGCACAGCGATCGATTATTAACCAAACGACAAGTATTCACACCGATCGATTATTAACGCTTTCTTTGTGCTTTGGTCCTTTCTGAAAACGTCGGCAAGAGTTATGGGGTACACTGAAGCCAAGGGATGTGCAGACCCCAAACGGAGACTTTTTTAATCAAAAGAAAAAAAAATACCTCTGCCATTTAGATTTTTAGACAAGATGCTTTTTCTTCTTCTTTTTAACGTAAGATTTTAAAGAAGAGTGTAAGTTCTTTTCTTGTTAGCTGGCAGTCAAGGGTAAACTTGCAGCTGTGACTTAATCAGACAGACCCTGTCTGCTTCATTCAAGAAGGTTCACACTTAAGATCACACGCGTCTACCTCTGCTAATTTTGTTCCCTGGTGAATTTAAAACATTCAGGGCAATGGTAACGGTATCGGTAGCATGTGTCCGGGGCTTATATGATGTTGTAAGTGTTGAACACGTTCTCTGCGGGTTAATATATTTATTCCAATGGCCTCGTAGGGGAGGCAACGTATTATTACTACCGCGTTTCCCCGAAAATAAGACAGGGTCTTATATTTATTTTTCCTCAAAAAGACACCCTAGGGCTTATTTTCAGGGGATGTGTTATTTTTTTAAAGTACGGTACAACCATCTACGTTTATTCAAATACAGTGAAGTCGTCTTCTTCTGGAACATCATCCTCACTCTCCAGACCCCGAATCCCATCCTGAATGTCTTGTGACTCAGTTTCCTTTGGAACCTCCGGCCGAGATCTCTCCTGTGGAGCACTAGAGCTGTCACGGGGCGGATGAGAAGGGCTGCTCGTGTTCTTTCCCGCTCCGCGACGACACGCACGGGTTGTGCAGAAGCGCCGCGCAGCCACACCCGTCACTAGGGCTGATTTTAGGGTTGGGGCTTCTATCGTGCACATGCTTAGACATCCTGCCAGGGGTTGTGTTATGGAGAGGTCTTATTTTCGGGGACACACGGTGTATTTGTTTCCCAACCTGGGCATCTCAGGGCAACAGAGGCTAAAGTAACTTGCCCTGGGTGTCTCAACCATCTGAGCCCAAACCTGGAGTTAAGTCAAAGCAACCTGATGGCCCCTTTCCTGTGGGAACGCACCCGACACTGAGACCCTTCCAACCCTGAGTCCTCTTGTTAGCAGTGTGGACATAAAAACTATCCCTTGGCCAAGCTTAAGAGTGATTTCGAAAAATGTAATTAAAATTGTACTTATTAAATATGACTTTTCCAATTCTGTTCCTTAGAGCTTCCATCGTGTTCTGTCTGGGCTGGGATGAGATGTTTCTCTCTGTCTCGCTTTTTTAAAATTTTGAGACAGGGTCTCGCTCTGTTGCCCCGGGCTACAGTGCAGTGGCATCATCATATAGCTCACTGCAGCCTCCAATTCCTGGGCTCAAGCCATCCTCCTGCCTCAGCCTCCCGAGTAGCTGGGACAACAGGTGTGAACCACCACACTGGGCTAATCTTTCTATTTTTTTAGTAGAGTCTCCCTACTTGCTCAGGCTGGCCTCGAACTCCTGAGCTCAAGTGATCCTCCCGCCTCGGCCTCCAAAGTGCTAGGGTTACAGGTGTGAACCACCACGCTTAGCTGAGATGCTTCTCCGAACCTTACAGCAGGGATGTCTGCCTGGTGGGGAGGCTCACAGATTTCACACGTGCCCTGTGAAAACTGAGACCAGTGTCTTTGGAGTGGACCGGTCCCCGCAATGCAGGGCGTGGCGGCAGCGGGTGGACGGGAACCTGCCTGACGTCTTCTGACAGGCGGCAAAACTAGACCCCGTGCAAGACAACGGACCTTGGAGTAGCTCTGGTGTTAAAATCATCGCTGAATTTTGCCAGTGCTTTTCTTGTCGTGTTTTTTTTTTTTTTGAGAGAAAGTGTCCCCTTTTTGCACGATTATCTAGACCATTTCAGAGGCGTCTCTCTCTGTCCCTCTCTCTGTGTCATTCTACGCAGAGAGCAGACTGCCCCCACCGTCACGTGGTAAGCCTGTTGTCACCCTTGCTCACCCGAGGGAGCCGTGGGTTCCCCGAGCCCCAAGTGCTCCCGCGGCTGCCAGTTATTTTCTGGGGTGCCGTTCCCGCGACCGCACAAAGAAGAGCCGTGCCCGTGCCGTGCGGTCTCAAAAATATTTTATTTTCTGGAACAGCCATAATGTGACAGCTCGGACATGGTTACAGCGTCTCCCCGCGGGAGGCGGCGGAAGCCAGGACGAGAACGACACGGGGGTGTGGCACGTCACACCCGCGACACACACACAGAGGGCAGACAGCGCCGGGGGGTGGGTGGGGGGCCGTATAAAATGCTCACGGGGTGCACACGGACAGGACGGGACGGGGGACGGTGGTAGCCGGGGCTGCACCCTGCCGAGCACATTCACAGGGACACACCCACCTGCTGGGCTACGGCAGGGCCCACCTTAACCTCCCTGCTCCACCCTCCAATGACAGCCAACCCAGGGAGGGAAAGAAAACCAGCTCAGCGTCCCTCAGGGCCGCCTGGACACCGTCACTGCGCGAGACGACGTGCTCGAGAAACCGCCGGATGCGTCGTTTGCGGTTCGAACGCGGCTAGACTCGTTCGTTTCCAGAATTTTCTCCAGGAGGCTCCCGTCTCACGCGCACCGCCACCCGTCTGTATTTTTACGGCGAGCTCCTTTTCTTGCAAGACCCGGCCGTGTCTCTCCGTGCCGCCCCCCGCCGCCGCCGCCGACGGGATGAAAGTGTTTAACGGGGCAAAACGGGCGCGGCGGGGAGGAGGGTGGCGGGGAATCCCTCGCGTCCCCTCCCCGGGCGGCGTTTCCCCCCTGCGCACGCACGAGAGGGGGCCTTGAAGCACTGGGTGTGCGTGGCGTGCGTGTGTCGCTTTGCACGTGGATGGCATCTGAGAATCGAGGGGGCGGGCCCCGGCGGGCGCCTGCCCGGACCGTGGCGTGATCGGAAGCGGATGTGTCCTGTGCACTCGCCTGGCCCCCAACGGCGACGAGAGTGAACGCTCCCTCCGGGCCACCCTCCTGGCAGCAGCGGCCTTCGGACCGACGCCACGAGTCACAGCTATGCACGAGGGGAGCCCCGGTGGGGGCTTCGGGTCGGGGCGGGCCAGGCAGGTGGGCAGGGGTGGCTGGAAGGGACCACAAGGGTGCACGGAGGTTGCAGACGCCAGCGCGGCCCCGAGGTGGCCCTGCCCATGAGTCCTGGTGGCCCCGTGATGGCTTGGCAAAATGAGTGACGCAGGGGAAGACACGGCCTTAATCCGGGGCCACGCGGCCACCCCACCCTTCGTCCCCCAGGTGCGGCTTGGGCGGCATGCCGGCCGGTTGTCGGTCTGCAGAGAAGAGCTGCCGGGGGACCTCCAAGGCTGCCACCGTGTCCACGTTGAAGTCCTGGCCCAGGCCGGAGTTGCCCTCAGGACTCTGCCGCTGCTCGTACCTGGCGTGCAGGTGGGCAGGAGAATCCACCGCCGCCGCCACGGTTCTTTGTCCGGTCAGGGGCCCTGGTTAGATGAAAAGAGAAGGGGGAAAAAAATAAATAAATAAACGAAAGAGTAAGAGACAAGAAATTCGACAGGCGAGCAGCGGATGACAGGCCCCTGGGGCGTCGTCGGCCGCTGAGACCGCGCTGGAATAGAAGTGGGTAATGCCAGGACGGGGGCGTGGAGGGTGCAGAGGGCGGCCGGACCATCTCGTGGGAGCAGAGAGTGCAGACGCCAAACACAGAGCGGCGTGTGCCAGAGACAGGCGGGCGGCCGGCCCCACACCGTTCCGAGCAGCCGGGGCCGGGAAAACCTTAGCGAGAAAACAGCGCGGCGTTGGATCGCAACCCAGAGCATAAAAACGCAAAAACGTCGACACCCACGAACGGTTGGGCGAGCGCGTGCGTGCGTGCGTGCGTGCAGCAGGGGGAACACAGGCAAGCGGACCACGCCGAGGAACGCCAAGCCGTTCACGCGGATCAGCCCTGGTCTAGCCGCGAGAAAAGCGTGAGAGGAGTCCCAGCTGAGCGGCGTCCTAAGAAATACCCGAGCGGCCGGCCTCCGGACTGTCGCGCCGCATTCCGGGGCAGAGACAGGACATCAGGGAAGAGGAGGGAAATCAAAATAGAGGGCACACAGTTTGCTTTCTAAAAGGCTCGTGGAGGGGAGGGAGGACGCCTTGACAAAGCGCGTGCACGACTGAGGTTTCGCATTCGCCGGTTATTTTTTTTATTTTTTTATTTTTTTAAGTTTTTTTTTTATTTTTTCTTTTTTGAGACAGAGTCTCACTTTATTGCCCAGGCTAGAGTGAGTGCCGTGGCGTCAGCCTCGCTCACAGCAGCTGGTTATTTTTATTGTGTGCATTTTGGACCCCAACAGAGCTCAACATCCACCGGAAGCCCAAGATTACCCTCAGTGTGGCACGGTGGGGACTCAGGTCTCCACCGCCCTCGGGCCACCCGGATCGGTCCAACCGAGGACAGACTCTTGGGTTGTGTGTGCATCTGCACAGGGGAGTGGACAGGCCCCCAGCGAGGGCCGCTCCGGCCGAATAATTCCACATTTAGAAAGCAAGCGGGTGCTTGAGAGTGAAGATGGGAGAACGGCTGAGGACACCAGTGTGCCTGGGGGGGTCTTATAGGGTCAGGGTGGGGGTCCCACTCAAAACCTTGCAGGATGCAACTCGAGACTCCCCAGCCCCCAGAGGCGACTGGACGGGTGCCTCTGAGCTGAGCTGAGTCGCAGGTGGACGGCGCACGCCGGATTCGAACACTTGGTGTGAGAAAAAGGGACGTACGCTATCTCGCTGATAACTATAAACACAATATTCATGTGCATGTTCATATGCTTTCTCACTAATAACTATATTCGCAACTCTAAATGTATCCGTGTGTTCATACACTATCTCATTAAGAACTATACATGCAACTCTAAATATAGTTGTGTATTCATACGCTATCTCACTAATAACTATACATGCAACTCTAAATATAGTTGTGTATTCATACGCTATCTCACTAATAACTATACATGCAACTCTAAATATAGTTGTATATTCATACGCTATCTCACTAATAACTATACATGCAACTCTAAATATAGTTGTATATTCATACACTATCTCACTAATAACGATTATGCAACTGTAAATGTATTTGTATATTCATTTCCTATCTCACTAATAACTATATATGTACTTCCAAATATACTTGTGTATTCATGCACTATCTCACTAATAACTATGCAGTTCCAAATATACTTGTATATTCATATCCTAGCTCACTAATAACTATTTATGCAACTCTAAATATAGTTGTATATTCATACACTATCTCACTAATAACGATTATGCAACTGTAAATGTATTTGTATATTCATTTCCTATCTCACTAATAACTATATATGTACTTCCAAATATACTTGTGTATTCATGCACTATCTCACTAATAACTATGCAGTTCCAAATATACTTGTATATTCATATCCTAGCTCACTAATAACTATTTATGCAACTCTAAATATAGTTGTATATTCATACACTATCTCACTAATAACGATTATGCAACTGTAAATGTATTTGTATATTCATTTCCTATCTCACTAATAACTATATATGTACTTCCAAATATACTTGTGTATTCATGCACTATCTCACTAATAACTATGCAGTTCCAAATATACTTGTATATTCATATCCTAGCTCACTAATAACTATTTATGCAACTCTAAATATAGTTGTATATTCATACACTATCTCACTAATAACTATATATGCAACTCTAAACGTATTTGTACATTCATACGCTATCTCACTAATAACCATTATGCAGCTGTAAATGTATTTGTATATTCATTTCCTATCTCACTAATAAGTATATATGTACTTCCAGATATACTTGTGTATTCATACACTATCTCACTAATAACCATGCAATTCTAACTATATTTGTATATTCCTATGCTATCTCACTAATAACTACTTATGTAATTCTAAATATACTTGTATATTCATATGCTATCTCACTAATAACTATATATGCAGTTCTAAATATATTTGCATATTCATATGCTATCTCACTAATAACCATATATGCAACTCTAAATGTATTTGCATATTCATAAGCCATCTCACTAATAACCATATATAATTCTAAATATATTTGTATGTTTTAAAATATAAATTAAAAAAATTATAAAGCTGTATATGTATATATTTATATATGTATAAAATATACATATCTATGTATGAAGTTTAACATTTGTATTTGTGTATATATATATATATATATATATATAGTAATAAGATTGGTACATGGCCAGCCATGGAGGCTCACACCTATAATCCCAGCACTTTGGGGGGCTGAGGCAGAAGGATCACTTTAGGCCAGGAGTTTGAGACCACCCTGGACAACCTAGCAAGAACAAATAAAAAAAACAAAAAAAAAAATAGAAAAATTAGCTGGGCGTGGTGGAGCGCACCTGTAGTCCCAGCTACCTGGGAGTCTCAGGCAGGAGGATCGCTCGAGCACAGGAATTAGAGGTCGCAGCGAGAAATGATGACACTGTTGCACTCTAGCCAGGGTGACAGAGCGAGATGCTATCTCAAAAAAAATAAAAAAGAAAGTCAAGAAGGGCGGGCTTCTTTTCAGCCCACACCAATCCCGTTCCAGGGTGGTGGAGCGTTCAGAGTCAGTTTCCACATCTGCAACTGCGATACACAGCGAAACCTTACCTGCCCCTGCCCTTCCTTCTTTCCTCACGAAACCTTGAGGCGGAATCTTGACGCCTACTCTCGGTGGACCTCAGACAGGTGCCTTGCACCTTGGGGGGAGAGTCTAGGACAGGGACGGCAGTACCACCCACCTGCCGGGACTTGTGGGAGGGTTAGGGTGCGTGTTGTCTTCCCCAGGGGCACAGGCCGGGGCTGGCAGTCATGGGTGTGGCATTTGCAGACCGAGGGAGGGAAGCCCGGTAAGGAAGGAGGAAGGGTTCGGGTCATATCTCGACCTGATGCTTGGAGGGTTCTGGGGTACGGAGGGCGCTGCAGAGCTCTGCACCTATCTGCATTTATATGTGTGTACTCTATTTAAATACGACACATATTTTTTCAAATATTTACAAACACCTGCATTTATACGTGTGCACTGTATTTAGATACGATGCCTATTTCTTTATATATTTACAAACACCTGCATTTATACGTGTGCACCGTACTTAGGTATGGTACATATTTCTTTATTGACAGACATCTGCATTTACGTATGTGCAATATATTTGTTTCTAGACGTATCTTTAAATATAAAACAATAGGCCAGGCACAGTGGCTCACGCCTGTCATCCTAGCACTCTGGGAGGCCAAGGCGGGCGGATCGCTCGAGGTCAGGAGTTCGAAACCAGCCTGAGCAAGAGCGAGACCCTGTCTCTACTATAAATAGAAAGAAATTAACTGGACAACTAATATATATATATAGAAAAAAATTAGCTGGGCATGGTGGCACATGCCTGTAGTCCCAGCTACTCGGGAGGAGGCTGAGGCAGGAGGATCGCTTGAAGCCAGGAGATTGAGGCTACTGTGAGCGAGGCTGACGCCACGGCACTCACTCTAGCCTGGGCAACAAAGCGAGACTGTGTGTCAAAAAACAAATAAATAAATAAAACAATATATATTATCTAAAGCCAGGGACAACTTTTGCATTGTGGCACCCCCAAGCTTCAGGGGCATGAACATGCGTGTCTGTGCGTGCGCCTGTGTGCGTGCTCGGGCGTGCATGCCTGCGCTACCATGTGTGCCGCTTCCTCTGCCTGGAGCGGAACAGGTAGTTTCCTGCTAGCCCACCTGCAGACTCCTGTCTCACTCTTCCGAGCTCACAGCGCCAGGGAAACCCCTTCCCAATCCCACTGGGGTCCCTGCGCCAGGGAGAGACTTCGAGGTCTGTCTGCCTGGTGTTCCATGGCCCTCAGCCCAGAATCCCGCTACGGCACGGATCAAAATGCACCGCTACCACCAAATAACCTTGCCGTCTCCGCAGCCGGGCGTTGGCACCCTCAGAGAGGCATGAAGCGCCCTCGGCAAACATCACAGCTGCCAGGGGGTAGCCGGATCCCGGGGAAGGTTTGCTAAGCGAGTGTTGTGGGCTCATGTGTGTCTTCCCCCAAATTCATATGTTGAAACCCTAACCCTCCTTGGGACCTCTTTACGGAGGCATTTACGTTAAAATGAGGTCGTTAATCCAACAGGAGCAGCGTCCTTATAAGCAGAGGAGATGAGGACACAGACAGACACAGAGGGACGACCCCGTGAGGACACAGGGAGGAGACGGCGTCTGCACGCCCAGGAGAGAGGACCCAGGAGGAAGCAGCCCTGAGACACCTGGGTCTGGGACTTCCAGCCTCCAGGACGTGAGAGAACAAACGTCTGTGGTTTAAAGCCGCCCGGGCTGTGGGGCTCTGTTCTGGCCGCCCGACACGCCTTTCGTGCAAACTACGTTTTCTCAAACGCCGTTTTTGCTGTTCTCCTCGTTTCTCCACTTTCCTCTGACTTTGCTGCGACCGTCTGGTTTTCCCGAACATTTTCGGGTCAAGGGCTGACTCTTCCAGCACATTAACACGCTGCTATTTGGAACCTGCCACTTTGCCTGGAGTGTCATCATTATGGGATTAACCCGACGGAAGTCCTCAAAATGCAACATTAGTCATAATTACCGTCACCCTGGTGGAAGACAGCGGTAGGAGGGAGGGAGAGAGAGAGATTGATTCTCAGGCCTGGGGTGAGACTGAGCCGGGCTGGAACCCCACCGGGCTATGGCTTAGCTCTGTCCCCAGGGGCTGCTGGCACAATGTTTCTGAGTGTCACTTCCCTCCTGTAAAAGGGACACTCTTCAGATTTGACGCTGAGCTTGGCTGAGTAATGTCCCCGCTGCCCAAAGATACCAGGTCCTCATTGCTGGAACCCACGAATGTTCCCTTACATGGCAGAAGGGATTTTTAAAGACGTGATTCCGTTCAGGGTCTTAAATGTGGGCCAGTGTAATCGCAGGGCCTCTATGAGAGGGAGAGGGGGCAGATGGGAGGAAGAGGAGGTGATGGGGCAAGAGAAACACGTGGCATGCGCATGTGGCCGCCAGCCCTGGAGGAGAGGCGGCTTCCGGAAGACAGAAGAGGCCAGGCTGGGGTCTCCGTCGGAGCAGCCCCAAAAAGCAACATGGTCACGTTTCCCCCTGAAGGCTGGTTTCAGACCTCTGGCTCCTGAGTGGGGAGAGGATACACTGCATCACTGTATACCAGACCTGAGTGGCAAAAGGATACATTGCATCACTGTATACCAGACCTGAGTGGCAAAAGGATACACTGCATCACTGTATACCAGACCTGAGTGGCAAAAGGATACATTGTATCACCGTATACCAGACCTGAGTGGCAAAAGGATACATTGTATCACTGTATACCAGACCTGAGTGGCAAAAGGATACATTGTATCACTGCATACCAGACCTGAGTGGCAAAAGGATACATTGTATCACTATACCAGACCTGAGTGGCAAAAGGATACATTGTATCACTGTATACCAGACCTGAGTGGCAAAAGGATACATTGTATCACCGTATACCAGACCTGAGTGGCAAAAGGATACATTGTATCACTGTATACCAGACCTGAGTGGCAAAAGGATACATTGTATCACTGCATACTAGACCTGAGTGGCAAAAGGATACATTGTATCACTATACCAGACCTGAGTGGCAAAAGGATACATTGTATCACTGTATACCAGACCTGAGTGGCAAAAGGATACATTGCATCACTGTATACCAGACCTGAGTGGCAAAAGGATACATTGTATCACTGTATACCAGACCTGAGTGGCAAAAGGATACATTGCATCACTGTATACCAGACCTGAGTGGCAAAAGGATACATTGTATCACTATACCAGACCTGAGTGGCAAAAGGATACATTGTATCGCTCTAAGCCAGACCCTGAGTGGCGAGAGGATACATTGTATCGCTGTAAACGACGACATGTGCGCTACTCTGTTGCCGCGGGCACGGGGGAGGAACGCAGATGGCTGGACGTCGCACACACCTGGCACAGGCGGCACCCTCTGAAACACCGGCACGGCATCCAGCTGGGCAAAGGGGATGACCAGGCGTTGGCTCATGCCGCCACGTTTCTTACAATTTAGTCGCGTGTTTGGTATCTTTAAGAGCAGCGAATGATGTGTCAACCGAACCATCCCAGAACCGGAGCCGCCTTTCCAACCCGACCGAGAATACCCGTGAAGCCTCAGGCAGTGGCAGCATCTCCAAATGCCCAGACGGCAGGGGAGGAAGGACCCCGTGAATGTGGCCACTGTGGGGTTCTGGGCTGTGGGTTCGTGGGGGGCGGAGTGGCTTCCAATGCCTCCCACCTGGGGAGGGACCACCGAGGAAGGGCAGGCAGCCACCGTCCTTCCTAGTCGCCCAATCCTGCTACGTCTTTCAGACCGGGCCGTTTTCTCTTTTGATAAAATATCCCGGCTGCATTTTCGCAAAGGGACCGGAGCCCTTGCTCGTGTGCCCCACTGACGCGATTAAAATAACAAAACCAGACGAGAAGGCTTAACACGATAGCCGGGCCGTTGCGTTTGCGCGTCGTGTTTGGTTTGCGTTTCATCTCTCGTGTGTTTCATCCTCCCCAGCTTGCAAACTCGGACGGGGGCGGGGCGAGGGCACAGACGGCTTTCTCTGGGGGAGGCTGGTCTGCAGGTTCCCAGACGACGAAGCTTTTTGCGGAAGGTGGGCAGTGATTGGTATCCCGCGTGCTGTTCTTTGAGCCCTGCTAGATCGTGAATCGAAACGCACAACCGCTTGAAGTGGAATTAAATATAAGCCGTCATTCCAGGATCCGAGTAACCAGGGAAGGAGACGGTGTGGGTGATTTCAAGGTTAGCCGTTGGGTTCTCCCTTCTTTTTCTCCCTGTGTCCCAAAACAGAGACGCGGCTTGGCCGGAAAACAGCCGAGTGAAGTTCCCCCGGCGGGGAGTGCCCGGGAAATGTAGGCCCCGAAGCAGGTCACCGAGCTCTGACTGGGATCGGCCTCCTTTGATAGCACACGAGACTAAATAAAACCCTGAGACCTGAGGATAAGGCCTAGGGGACTTGGTTTTTTTTATTTCAGCAGAAGAATAATTATTTCCTAAATATAATTCCTTTGGTTCAAGGCAGCCTCCACTAGTGGCTCTGCATCCTAGAAATGTCTTCAAAAATTTTTAGAAAAGCAAAGGCAATGAAGAAAAGGAACTCCTAGTCAGGGTAAACATAAAGAACCTAATGCCTTCTTTAGTCATCAGAGTCTAGTTTGCAGGTAGCATGAGCCCCCCAGGCCCTCACCAAGATCTGCCTGCAGAAAAACACACAACAAAATGAAAAAGCGGCAACAAAAACAACAACAACAAAAAAAGGAGAAGTGTTTAGTTACAGGCAGTTCCGCAATAAGGCAAAATACGTCTTTCTGGAAAGAAAGACTGTCATCCTAGCACTCTGGGAGGCCGAGGTGGGAGGATTGGTTGAGCTCAGGAGTTCGAGACCAGCCTGAGCAAGAGCGAGACCCCCATCTCTACTAAAAATAGAAAGAAATTAATGGGCCACCTAAAAACATATAGAAAAAATTAGCCGGGCATGGTGGCGCATGCCTGTAGCCCCAGCTACTCGGGAGGCTGAGGCAGGAGGATCGCTGGAGCCCAGGAGTTGGAGGCTGCAGTGAGCTAGGCTGACGCCACGGCACTCTAGCCTGGGCAACAGAGTGAGACTCTGTCTCAAAACAAACAAACAAAAACAAACACAAACACACACACAAAAACGAAAGAGGGTGTGGGAAAAGCAGGGTTTAGGGTCACCACGTTCAAAAACATCATCCCTGATACATTGTCCGTTGCCAAAAAAGACAGGAAACGCAATCAGAGTGGCAGCGCAGATTTTGCTCGTGGCAGAGGGTTAAGAAGTACGTCAGTGGTATGACACCACGGGGGTGGTCATTTATCTGCAAAGGGCTCGGAGTCTGTTGGCGGGACTAGGCATAATGGAAGGGTTTCAGCTCCTGAGTTCTTGGGAAGGGGGGAAGGAGGGTTGTCTGAAATCAAAGAGAAAGTTCCAGCGTGAATTGAGGTACCTGGGAAGGGCTGAGAGGCGTGTGCACCCCACGGCAACCGCGTCGGAACAAATTCCAGCTGTCAAAGCCAGCGTTACAGAAGAACACGGCGAAAGGGGCCCCCTCCCGCTTCAACTTATCGACTTTGTTACCTGGCCGATGGTGTGTGAAAGGTGAAGTCCCGCGCTGGCCCGCTGTAACCGTTCTGCCGCAGAAGAAAACCACGCCGGGGACGCTCGCCGCCTTGAATTTTATCTGAGGCCCTGTTTTGGGAGCGAGTCTTCCCACATCTCTTTCCGTTTCGCCGTACCCATTTTATTGGCATTCGAGGTCTTGGAAATTTGCGCGGAGGGAGGGCAGGCAATGCCCAACTTCCAGGGCGAGACGCGCTCAGATCGGCTTCACAACACGGACCCATGAGGCACTAAAGAGACTCGGGGTTAACTCGCCCCATTTTGACGGCGATCGTAGCCACCACGCCTCGCAGACGTGGGGATTCCAGGGCGGCGGAGAATGACAGAGTGATGGCTTGTGTTCAGGCCGTAATTAACGGGCAGGCTTTCAGGGACGCCGTGCTGTTCCGGTCTCGCTAATTGTATGTGTCCGTTTTCCTGGGGGTGATCTTTCCTTCCGTGAGCATCTTGCGCGGGGCGGGGACCTCGAGTTCTGTATCTGTGCAAACGCCGCCACGGAGGCGAGCTCGGCGCTCTGGTGAGCCACGGGCAGGAGGCGGAGGCAGATGGGGTGGGAGGCACAGTCTGGGCAGATGGTGACAGAGAGAAAAAGGACATGAAAACAGCCATCGGTGGCCCTTGGTGGCCCGGAACTCAGATCCCTGGTGGAGATGGTTTTTTAACCACTTCGGTACCAGCGCCGACTGTAGCCGACAGCCACAGATGAACGCGCACAGCGACTTCAGCCGACAGCCGTGATGTGACTTTTCCAATTTTTCATTTGCCAAAACAAAATTGTGAGCATTTGAAAACAACGTCATGAGAACATACATGTCCGTGTTACCTATTCTGATTGACATGACAAGCAAAGCTGCCTGGAAAGCGAAACAAGCTCTCAGTGCTTTCGAGCTTTCCTCGTCACACGAGAGCAAAACGGACGCGTCGTCCATGCACAGCGGACGGTGAGTGCCGGCTGTGGGCGAGGTGTCTCGGCAGCCGGTGAGCGCCGTGCCCAAGTGGTTAATCACATAACTGGAGACGGTTTTCACCTGCATGGGAGAAAAACACAGGAGCGCATCCCAGAGTTTTCCAATAAAAGCGTAAAATAACCCCTAAGCTCGCAGTAAGCACTCAATAAACGCATAGAGGTCTACCTTCCGGGTCGGTTAAAAAAAAGAAAAAAAACCTGCTCGGGAGGTGACAGAGGGGAGTTCACAAAGCCACATGGCACCTGGCCTCCTCCACCCAGGCACCTCTGACCTTTCCACTCCGCGAGGCGGCCCCCGCCCGTTCGAAGGCGCCGTGCAATTGCTTCCAACTATTTTTGGAGCTCTCTCAGAATGGCACCCTCCAAGCGTGCCTGTCTAGACCTTACCTTACTCTCTCGGACTATTTTGAGCTAAAGGCCGTGTTTATTAAATTGGCTTCTAAAGTCATCTCTCCAGACTTGGCTGGGAAGGAGGCCTAAGCCGCTTCCAAAAATCCTGGCCTCGGCCCGGGAGGCTCCACGGGTACGGATGCCGCCGCAGCTGCAGCGGCAGGACCCACGTTACTTGAAAGATTGGGCCGGAGGTGGTTCCGGAAAGGAACGGCGTGAGATTGGCAGGCACCGGCAATGCCTCGAGACCCTCTCTGCGAAGGGCACGAATGCCCTTCTCGGCGTGCATGTCCCTGCGTGGAGCATGACATTGACGGTGCAGAACTAAAAGGTCGCCCTGCATTTTCCCATCCGTGTTTGCTTTTAATTAGCAGTTTGCACGGTGCTAGACCCAATTTGCGTGTCTCTCTGTGTGTGCGTGTGCGCGTGTGGCGGGGAGAGCTGATGGAAACATGATCTCTTTAGCAGCGGGATTACTCAGAAAGCGCAGAAGCTGTTTAGACGGCTTCACGGCCCTGCTCTTCCCCTGGGATCCACTGTCCTGTTCCCTTTCTTGCAGCCTAACTTCCCAGGCCGACGTGCCGGTTTGGGCTGTGAGCCTGCATGTGCACTCAGCCTCCTCTTCCTCTTTCTGGCCCCCTGAACAGGTGCACCTGCAGCTCGGGCCTGCGCCCAGCCCCTTCCATATACACACTCCTATCTCCCTCCCATCTCCCTTCATAAATGTAGCCGCACACGGCGGAGCTCCGGGCAGCACGGCACGGATGCATGAGAGCCGGCTGGCCTCTCCTCTTCCGTCAACACCTCGGAGATTTCTATTACCTTCCTACGTGCCTATGTTTGGTTTTTTGTTTTGTTTTGTTTTGTTTTCCAGAGGTATCTGCAATGCAGGCAAGTTTAAATATGAACATCTGTGGAGTCGGGGACCGAGAAAAAGAGAAATAAAAGCACCTTAATGTCAGGGGGAAGGAGACGGAGGCATTGGGACGGCTCGAGAAGCGTTCGCTGGCTACGTTTTTGTCGCGTGAGAAACAGCTTCGGAAGCGAGAGTGAGATTTCCCACCTGGTGCTTTTTGACCCCCCGCCCCCCCCCCATGTCACTTGTCTAGAATGTTTTTAAAACATACATAATGAGTGAGATGTGCACCGTCTGGGGGATGGTCATGCTGGAAACTCAGACTTGTGGGGGCATGGAGGGGAAAGGGCATTTATTGAAACCTTAAAATCCATACCCCCATAATATGCCGGAAAAAAAAAAAAAAAGAAAAACATTAACTTCTGCCAAGGAAGGTTGTTTTTCAGGGACGGAGAGGTGGCGGGGTTATGGAAATGACCTGGTGCGGTATCCAGCCCTGTGCCCATGGCACCTGCTTCTTCCCTGACCTGCCGTGGGAAGAAACACGCTGCCCGGCGCACTGGCACCTCCGGCTGCTCCGGGGGCAGCCTGTTCCTTGCCTGATTCATTGGCAGGTTTGGAAGTTCTCTGTCACCTAACCGACCACCTGCTTTCTTATAATGGGGCTCCTACAGCTTCCGGGTAGGGTGTTGGGACGTTCTGCCAACTTGACCTCGAGCTTCAGTACGGATCAAACTTGCTCACCCCAGCCACCATGCAAAAGCAGCTGAGGTTTCTAGAAGGCTCCCTGTATCTCTCGGAGGCGTTCTCCCCTCTACTTGGGGAGGATATAGAAGCCACGCTGTAGAAAGCTGCTGGGGGGAATCTTTACACTATACAGCAAGGGGCTCCCACCCTGCGGTGAGTCGTATGGTTATTTCGTGATGTGTTACGGTGTAATCACAGCAGAAATGAAGTGCACAATTGATGACTTCCAAAACATAGAGGCGTTCGGTGTTGAACTCACTCTTCTTCCCCACGTTGCATGACTGGCTGTCAGTGTTCATAAAGAAATAGGTCCAAAGTTTTAAAAACCGAAGCCTGCGCGGGGGCAGTGTCTAGAAAGCTATAGTTAGAGCTATTCCGTAATCCACTTAAAAGAACTTTATAAAGATCATTTCTGAACCCTAATGAGAGCTGAAGATAGAAATGTGATTTAAAGCCTTTGTTGAATGCAGATGGAATGGACGTGGAACTTATACACGCACACGCACACACACACAAACACACACACACACATGTACCCTACTCGGCCACGGGTAAGAGCTTGGTAACCACTGCCGACTGAGTTCTTTTCTTGTGATCTTGGGGAAGTTACATAACCTTTTTCTTCCAGCCTCGTTTTTTTTTTTTTTTCCTATCCCGGATAATTGGGATAATAATTATATTCACGTTGCTGTCAGGAGGATAAAATACAATTGTAAATAATATCATTTAACTCCTCGTCTGGTGCTTAGTAGAACACTTCGTAAATACTAGGTGTATAACTGTCACTTACGGGGTCTTTCGGCAGTGATCTGACACGCTCGTGTTTGTTGCCTGCTCACACATTTTTCCCCCTCGCATTCTTACCAGCTCTGCTGAGATTATCCTTTCTGCCTCTTCCGTGGGGGGGGTTTATTTTACCAGATTACAAACAAGGATTCTTAGAGGACGCCACTCTGTTTTTAATAACGGACAAACTTTCCTTTAGGAAAGAAGTCCCCAAATGGTCACTGGGACCTAACGACTCACTCGGAGAAGGGCTGGCCCTAAATGAGCCCTGCTAGGTCTACGGGGAAACCACAGAGAAGGGTCCCGTGTGTAGGGAGAAATGCACCGGATACTCCCGGGCCGAGAAGACACTTCCACCGGCAACACTTCCGTGTGACCTTGGACGCCGCCACCTGCTTTGGCTTCTGTCCCCGAAGTGGGGAGATGAGCCCTGCCCCACAGTGGGGTAGATTCAGAGAAAGACACTGGCCGGGAAGGTCTTTTGTAGGGGACGGTGGTGTGGACGTGACTTGTTGTGATCTCACTCTGTCTCAGAGGTTCTGGTTCTCTCCTTGTTCTTTTTTTTTTTTTTTTGGGGGGGGGGAGGGGGGAAAGGAGCTACCTCGACCATGGGCCAGGGTNGAGGGGGGGGGGGGGAAGGGGGGACAGGAGCTACATCGATCACGGGCCAGGTAGGGGGAGGTCACTGTTCTGCAGCAACAGTGGCCATCACTGGCTAGCTGTCCACCTGGGGTCCCCAAGAACGCCTTGCCATTTGGATGCCGAGTCCCCGAGTTTTGCTCCGAGGCGGCGGCAGACTGCTAACGCCTGTGAAGCAGGACATTGAATTTAGTTGTTCGTAGCGCCAATCCGGAGACGGCCAGCTTCCAATTTACGGGAGGGCCCTTCTCTGGGAAAGGGGGTAAACACAGCTTTGCTGGAACGGTAGTGCCATGTGAATTGGATCACGCAAGGGAGAAGCTGACAGGAGCTGTGAGACACATCACCGGATTTGGAGAGGGCCTCGGCCGCCTGGCTTTTGATTGTAGCTGCCTCTTCACGTCCCTCCCAGTGGCCGGCTCCCACCTCCGCACGCCTACCTGCCCAGCTCTCACCTGAGAAGCCGGCTTCCCCCACCGGCGCTCCCCTCTGCATCTGAGTACAAACGGGCTGTGTGCCTGGCATCATTTGGGGACCCATTCACGTGGGGCCTGTGGGATGCAGCTGTGTGAATCCCCGGTTGGCCTTTTCCCTCCGTGCAGGGGGGGACAGTACGGGAGGCACCACCTTTGGGATGGACGGGGATGACGAAGCCCTGTCTGCTGTTTCCGTTCACAGAACCCCACTGGACGCTGTGAGCACCTGCAGTGCTTCACAAACACGGCAGGAACGTGCGTCCCTGCCCTTTGCCAGGCAGCCTTTTGGGGCCGGGCCGTGCAAACCCGTAGGCTTTGGGTACTTGGCCCTCCCCCCCCCACCAGGGGTTGGGGGTGGGGGTGGAGGGCAGAAGGAGGGGAGATGGGCCGGTTGGAGCAAGACGCCCTAGAGATGGTCATGACATCTTAGGAGACGGCATGACCCCACCTAGCTACAGAATTCCCTTAGAACGTATTTCCACCCAGAACGGGGGGTGGGAAGGAAGGGGGGGCTACACAAACGTTTCCTTATTTTCACAAATCGCATCTGATGTCCTTAGCAGGGGGCTGTCCTCCCTCTCCCCACCCCACGCGTGCACGCACACACACACACACACACACACTCACACACACAGGCATCTGGGGACGTACAATACTAGCTGCTGCAGAACCACTTGCCGTCTCAACCCTAATTTTTAACTACGGGGAAAAAATAAATAAATAAATGAAAAGAGCATAAACACTTGCAAATCCCGATCATCCCAAACCAGACACTGTGCTCTCTGGACATTCCTGGGACAAGGAGTGTCTGGATTTCGAGTTTCGTTTTTGTTTTTTTTTTTTTTTAACCCTCCAGTGGCCGGACCCTGTCATTCGGGGGACTGAACGAACACACATGACACCAAACAAGACTCGGTAGCCCTAAACAGCCCTTGTCTGTCACGGTGATCCGAGGCAGGCTCCTCCCAGCAACCCAGCAGACGCATAAATTGGCAGCCTATTTAAACCGGGTGTTGTGGGTTTTTTTTTTTTTCTTTTCTTTCTCACAGGTTCATTTTCCAGAGAAATATGCAAAGGGCAGAGGCATTTTTCTTGCTAACAAGGAATTTATTTAAGTCACAGTTGCTTCACCTTCCCAAACTTGCCTGACACACTTGGTGGAAGGCAAGAGCCCCATTCTGGTCACGTCTGCGTCTCTCGCCTCTGGGCCAGGGGCGAGGAGACCTTGGAGGAAACCCACACCCCTCCTCCTCCAGACTTTTTGCTCCCTGGGGGCGTCTGAGAGGGTGAGAAGGGCAACAGCCTTCCGACCCGCTTTGAATTTTGTTTTCAGTTGTTCGCTAGAGGTGTCCCTTTGCTGTGTGGACCGCACGCGGCCCCTGGCACCACTGCGCGCCCGGGCCAGTGAGGCAAGCCATAGTGGTTTCTCGGGGGACCTCAGCGTGGGGTCTCCGCGTCGCCAAGCGGAGAGCTGGGGACCCGGCGGCGACGCCTGGAAACCCGCGTCCCACTCGGGCACTGGCCGCCGTGCGGGGGACGGCTGAAGGCGGGAGCGCCTGGCGTCCTCCGACCCAGGGCGCCCAGGGGGTGGGACGGACCTGGAGGGGCACGGCGGGCCTGTGCCCACCCCCCTGCGCGCTCACCTGCCGCCTCTCACCACCCGCAGGGGGCATCCTGGGCGCAGCGCCGACCCCGGGGACAGTCCCATACGCGTCCCGCGCCCTCCCCAAAGTTGTGGCTCCCCACCCTCGCTTGGAACAGGGGCCCCAGGAGTGCACTCACCCGATCTCCCCAGTCCGTCCCTGAAGGTCAAGGCCAGGTGGCGGCGGCGGGCGCGCGGCGGGGCCCGGGGTGGGGGGCACGGGCGCCCAGCCGGGGGGCGCCGCGGAGCCGCTCAATGCCCATGCCCGGAGTGGCGCCCCTCGGGCTGGGGGCGCCCCCAGCGTCGCGGCTCGCGGGGGCCGCGGCGCTCAGATGCCGTGGTCGCAGTCCACGTCCCGGCAGATGTACCAAAGGATCACGTAGAGGATGAGGAGGATGGCGAAGATGAAGAGGGCCACCAGGATCGCCTTGGTCACCGGCGAGATGAGCGACTGCATGGCCCCGGCGGGGCGCGCAGGCGGGCGGGGGGCGCGCGGGGGCGCGGGGCGCGGCGCTCACGACCCCCGAGCGCGCCCGGAGCCCCGCGCCGGCCCCGCGCCGCATCCGCAGTGCTCCGTGCCAGGGACGGGCGCCCGCGGCTCGGCGGCGGCGGCTGCTCCGCGGCGCTGGCGGCTCGGCGGCGGCGGCGGCGGCCGGCGCGCTCGGGTGCGGGGCGGCTGCGCGCGGGGCTCCGACCGCCCGGCGGCCGCTCCCCGGGGCCCGCTCCTCGCGCGCACTCACCGGGCCCGGCGGCCGCGGGGCTGGGCGGGCGGCGCGGGGGGCGCGGGGGGCGGGAGGGCAGGAGCTGCGGCCATGGGCGAGGGCGAGGAGGAGGACGAAGAGCTGGAAGCAGGGGGCGAGCCGGGCAAGTCCCCGCAAACTTGGGCGGCGGCGAGACAGCAGCGGCGCGGTGACAGGTGGAAGCGCCGGCCCTGCGGGGCGCAGCGCGCAGCCGTCCACGGGCGGCTGGGGGCGCGGAGGCGGCCGTGCGGCGGGTGCGCGGGGAGGCGGCGCGGGGGCGAGCGCGGGGGGAGGGGCTGCGGCGCGCCGCGGGGGTCTCCCGCCCAGGCAGGCGGGGAGGCGGGGGAGGGGTGGCCCCCCCAGCCCCCCATTCCCCCTCCCACCCCTGCCCTCCTAGCCCGCGTCTCTCTGCTGCCGCAGCTGCTGGCGTCTGCCCATTCCTGCCTCGCGTGCCATGCCGCCCCTCTCTGGGGGCCCCTGTCCTTCCGCCTCCCTGCGCCCCTCTTCTGCTCTCGGTGAGCTGCGATGCTACGACAGGCGAATGGGGGTCCAGGTTGAGAGAGAACGCCCCTTCTTTTTCTCTGCCCTTCTGGGCACGGAATGGAACAGGGGAGGGGGTTTAAGGTTGGGGCGAACTCGTTGCCGCCGCTGCTAGGCAGGAAGGGGCCTGGAGGGGGGCTGGGCGCAGGCAGGAGAAGGACTCAACGCCCTGCTTAGGGTCAGGGCTTACATAAGGGGAGGGGAGACTCCAAAAGCCGTGAGGAAGAAGAGGGCTGCAGAGGAGCTCTGGTGAGGACGCAGGTTTCTGCCCTGCGTAGCAGAAAGTGTCCCCCCTACGCGTGTCTCCCACCCTTTGGGGCTCGGCCACAGGGCCGCCTGTGGAGACACGCACAGCCCCCCCTTTTCCTGAAGGCCGAGCTGTGTTTAGCGCTGACGTCTGGTGGGGACGCTGGCACAAAACACCGAAGGTCAAAGGAGCCCCAAATTCCATGTGCAGAGTTCTAAGGAAAGCAAGGGGGATCTCCATGTGCCTGGAGACGTCTTGAGTATTCCCTGTAAGCCATGGAGTGACTTGGGGGTGTAGGATGAGGTGTGGGGCTTGGACGGGGAATCTGTGAGCTAAGAGAACCAGGACAAGAGGAGAACCAGCTCCCAGCACGAGCAGAATACAGGCCCGGCAGGAGCCTGCACCTGTGGGCCCCACCACCAGTGGCCGGCGCTGGTCCACCCTGCCAGACGGATGTCCCGGTGCGCAGACTGTGAGCAGCTGCCCAGGGGGCAAAGCTGTGTAACTGCAGGTAGCATGGAGCACCCGCAGGCCTGATGCCCCAGCGTTCTGGGAGGAGAAGAGCCCCAAGGTTGGAGAGATGGTGCCTGAGAACCCAGTGCTCCAGGGGCCAGGTGTTCCTGACCTTCAGAGCGAGAGACAAAGGAGAAGATACGACCTGCCCCAGGTGGAAGCAGCAGCATCTCAGATGGTCCAGGGTGGATCTGAGGCTGGGTGCGGTGGAAGCCGGGAGAACGTGCATTGTGATGTCCGGGGAGAGTGTGCTGGTCCAGTAAGGCGGGGTGAATCGGGTGCTAACGTGGTGCTCGAACGCCTGCCCCCCATCCTGCTGCCCAGTGCTCCCATCCTAGTACTGCGATTCCCGTAGGATGACCCAGGCAGGAGAGAGGATGCCCTCTTCCTTCTGCGGCCAGGAGGAAGCCCTAAATTGGGGTCACCCATTGGGGCAGTGGCTGGCTTTTCTGCAGTCTGCAGTCAGTGAAAGAATGCAGACCAAAGGAGAGTCTTTGAGGGTGGCCCGACCCAGCCCAGCGGGCAAGCGGTCAGGGGGCTTCTCCTTGGCACTTAAGAAGAGACTCAGGTATGTGTGTGCCTGTGAGAGAGAGAGTGCACGCTTGCCGAGAACTGTTGGTGTCATCCATGGATTAGTATCTGGTTGGCAGTGATACCGTGTTTTTTTTTTTTTTTTTTCCAGGGCTGCAGCTTCTAACTCTGGAATGAACCTGCATTTCCAGCCTCTAGCCGTTCGTCGGCTGAAAGAAGAAGGATAATTGAATTTATACACTTCTACCTCTCCACGCATGAAGGCTTTCTATTCCTCAGGGGTGCACGCTGAGGAGGAATGCCTCAAAGTTTCTGTTATTTTTTATTAAACTTGATTTCGTCTGAAAAAAAAAATCTATCAGACACCCACAATCTAGCCAAAGAGAGAGAAAGAATGTTCAGGCGGGAAGGTAAGGCAGGTGTCAGCGGAAATACACTCCGGTTCCTTTCTCACCAAATAGAGCTTGATTTTTGATGTGAGAAGATATGGAACAGAATAGAGGCCTTGGAAATAAATCCAGACATTTGCAGCCGGCTGATTTTCATCAAAGGCACTGAGAACTCCCTCTGGGGAAAAGACACCCTTGTCAGTAAGTGGTGCTGAGAAAACTGGATACCAGACACGAAGGAATAAAACTAGACCCCTGACTCCCACCATACACAACTGAACCCCAAATGGATTAAAGGCTTAAAGGTAAGACCCCCAAACAACTATAAAACTAATTTAAAAGAAGTGTAGGGGAAACCCCTCAAAACATTGTTCTAGGCAAGAATTTTATGGGTAAAACTTCAAAGACAGGTAACAAAAACAAAAAAAACAGACCAATGGGAATGTGTCAAATGAAAACTCTTCTGCACAGCAAGAAAACAACAGAGAGACTAGACAACCTGTAGAATGAGAGAAACTATCTGCAAACTATTCATTCAACGAGGGACCGATATCCAGAATATACAAGAAATTCAAACAACTCAGCAGTAAACAAACAAACAGAAAAACAAAAAACCAACCCAAAACCAAATAATCCAATTAAAAATAGTCAAAGAGTCTGGATAGATATTTCAAAAAAAATATATGAAAAAATGCTCAACATCACTAATCATCAGGGTAAATGCAAATCAAAATCACAATGAGATATTAAATATCATTTCACCCCGGTAAGCACGAATATATTCAAGGAGGCAAAAAAAAAATCACAAATCTTGGTGGGCATTTGGCGAAAGGGAAATTTTCATGCACTGTTGGTGGGAATGTAAATTAGTGCAGCCATTATGGAAAACAGTATGGTAGCTTCTCAGAGAACTAAAAATAGAACTACCATATGATCCAGCAACCCCACTACTGGGCATATATCCAAAGGAAAGGAAATCAGGATATTGAAGAGACATCTGTACTCCCAGATGTACTGTTTATTGCAGCTCTATTCACTATAGCCAAGATATAACATCAACCCAAGTGTCCATTAACTGGGGAATGGGTGAAGGAAATGTGGCCTATGCACACAATGGAATATTATGCAGCTATAAAAAAAGATTGACATCTCATCATTTGCAGCAACCTGGATGAACCTAGAGGACATTATGCTAAGAGGAATAAGTGAGGCACAGAAAGGTAAATGCCCCATGTCCTCACTCATTAGTGGAAGCTGAAAGTTGAGGCTCTAGAAGAAGAGAGTGGAATCGTGGTTACTCTTGTATATTCTGGATATTAGGGTGCAGGAGGATGGGCACAGGTTGGTCAACCAATGCAAAGTTATAGCTAGATAGGAAAAAACGAGTACCTGTGCTGTAGGGTGAATTTAGTTAATAATAATTTATAGCATATTTTTGCACAGTGGAACAGAGGATTCTGAATGCTTCCAGCGCAAAGAAAATGGTGAATGCTTGAGGTGTCGCATACGATCATGACCCTGATCTGCTTTATTACACATTGTACACAGGCGACAAAATTTCATTCTGTGTCCCCAAGACATGCACGGTTCAGTATGCATAGTCAAACTAAAATAAAAGGGAAATAATGTGAAATGTAAGAAGATGAGCTTGATTCACGGGCTATTTTTGAGATGGCTGTCGTAAGATGTTGGGTTCTGGTTGCTCACATGTCATGCATGCATTTAATCCTTTTTGCTTGTTTGTTTTATTGAGACAGAGTCTTGCTCTGTCACCTGGGCTAGAGATGGCAGTGGTGCCATCGTTGCTCACTGCAACCTCAAACTCCTGGGCTCAAGCGATCCTCCTGCCTCAGCCTCCCCAGTAGCTGGGACTACAGGCACTCGCCACCACACCTAGCTAATTTTTCTATTTTGAGTGGAAACGGGGTCTCACTCTTGCTCAGGCTGGTCTTGAACTCCTGGCCTCAAGTGACCCTCCTGCCTCGGCCTCCCAGAGTGCTGGGATGACAGGCGTGAGCCACCGCGCCCAGCCTGCATGTATTTAATCTAATTCCTGGGGTAGCCTTAGGGTGAAAGATAAAGTAATGGATAGAAAGGAAGCAAGTGAATATTAACCTTCCCTCTCCTTAAAACTCACAACCTGGCCGGGCGCGGTGGCTCACGCCTGTCATCCCAGCACTCTGGGAGGCCGAGGCGCCGGGCGGATCGCTCAAGGTCAGGAGTTCGAAACCAGCCTGAGCAAGAGCGAGACCCCATCTCTACTATAAATAGAAAGAAATTAATTGGCCAACTAATTTATATAGAAAAAATTAGCCGGGCATGGTGGTGCATCCCTGTAGTCCCAGCTACTCGGGAGGCTGAGGCAGGAGGATCGCTTGAGCCCAGGAGATTGAGGTTGCTGTGAGCTAGGCTGACGCCACGGCACTCACTCTAGCCTGGGCAACAAAGTGAGACTCTGTCTCAAAAAAAAAAAAAAAGAAACAAAAAAACTCACAACCTGAACCTTGCTATGACCCCAAATCCAGTCTGGTTTTTGCTTCCTTCTTTTTCTGGGTTGCCTAACCTTGTCCTGACCTCTTTTGTACATGGCCCCTGCTTTCCCACACCACCCGGGCACATCTGAAGCTAACACTCTCTCTCTCTCTCTCTCTCTCTGAGTCTTTTACTCAACAATCCCTCCTCATTCTGCTTTTATACAATTGCTGATGCTGCTGCCGTTTAATCCTCCGGTCAGGTACTCGTGGTTTATTTTCCTCGTCCCCGAGTTACTTCCTGAACTAAATACTGCGTGGGAAGGGAACCTTTCAGTGGATACGCTCTCCCTTGAGTGAATTATTTTAGAATCAGACACATGGTTGCTTCCCAAATCCAAACTCATGAGCTACAGTATAATACGCTTTCTACTCATGCCTGGGCATTGTTTGGTCCCGGAGCTGGAGGGCTGCAGAGTGCGTTGGCTATCTGTGGAGCCACTGTGAGTGACTGGGGCTTCTGCTTTTTAGGCCGTGTGGCTTTGACCAAAGCCTTTTATTATTCCTGAGCGTGCAACGGGAACGGAACACGCAACCTCGGAAAGTCAGCATGCATACGTGCATGTGCTATTTCTGCTCTGGTGCTGTGTTGAAACTACAGGTTTACAACCCATTAGAGGATTGTAAAGTTGATTAAGTGGATGCAGTGAATTAGTTTTTAAAAAACGAGCGGATTTTTAAATTCCGGAAGGCAGTGCCCACACTAAGCCTAAGTGTGGACTTAGGAAGCACACGTACCATTTGCGGGTGAGTGCTCGCGTGCGCGAACACATGAGCTCGTCTGTGACATAAGTATGTGTCGTGGCATTTCAAAAACATGATGCTATGCAGGTGAGGTTGCAGAAATAAAAGCGCACTCTCTGGGGTTTGGATGGAAGGATAAGAACATATCAATGTATCTTTTTTTTTGATCAAGCAAAACAATCAAAGAACATTTCTAAGTGGGAGTAGAAACCGGGGAAGCCCAGTGGGTTGGTTTTCATTTTGGCTCGCGGCAGCATGTACAAACTCATGGACGAGGCGATTCCCACGGCCCCTGGGGCAGGCAGGTGAGGCCGGGCAAGGTCCCCCGATGAGCAAAAGGCTCCGGGGCGATTAGGAGAAGTGGGGCAAGGGATTCCATCATTTCCGAATGTCCGGCGCAGTGTCTGTGTGAGCAAGAGTTGGTCGCGGTCAGCCCCTTAGGGAATGAGGTGTCTACCCCGGATCTGCATCGATCTCTAGATCAGTTTATTGAAGAACTGTGTGGATTTTCTTGAATGTGCTGCATATTCTTGGGGTGTTCTTGGAGAACATTGGGATAGGTCCAGCCTTCCATAGAGAAGATGGAACAGTTTGCTGACCGTTTTTGGACGGCGTGTCTTTCTCTGGCTTGACTCAATCGCCTGGAGTAATTAAATCGGCATTGCCTCTCCCTGTTTCACTTGGAAGGCTAAAATCTCTATTTTTTTTTTTTTTTTTAATCAGAGGAAACCTGCCCAAATCCTTCACAATGCTTGGACTCCTTGGGAAGACCGCAGAGCTTGGCGCGCGGCTCTGCCTCTTGGATCCAACGTTCAAAGTCACCCAGACTCAAGTACCGTGTTTCCCCGAAAATAAGACCCACCCATAAAACAAGCCCTAGCAGGATGTCTAAGCATGTGCGCAATAGAAGCCCCACCCCGAAAATCAGCCCTAGTGACGGGCGTGGCTGCGCGGCGCGTCTGCACGACCCGTGCGTGTCGTCGCGGAGCGGGAAAGAACAGGAGCAGCCCTTCTCCTCCGCCCCATCGTGAGAGCTCTAGTGCTCCACAGGAGAGATCGGGGCCGGTGGCTCTAAGGGAAACAGAGTCGCAAGACATTCAGGATGGGATTCCGGCTTTGGAGAGTGATGATGAAGACGACTTAACTCTATTCGAATAAATGTAGATGGTTGTACCGTACTTAAAGAAAATAACACATCCCCTGAAAATGAGCCCTTGAGGTGTCTTCTTGAGGAAAAATAAATAGAAGACCCTGTCTTATTTTCGGGGAAACACGGCAGGTGCTCCGGTTACCAATGTCCACTGCAGGCTTTCCCGAAACTCCACTTGTAAACCGAATGAAGTCTGCTCCCTGAGTCCGGGGGTTCGGGCGGGGTGGGGCTAGGTGTGCCGGCGGCGAAGGTGGGCTTCTCGTGGCGAAATCCTGGTTATTTTTCCGCTTCGTGGTTTTTCCAAATCTGTTATTGTTTTCAGCGAGGCTGACGCTACAGGTCGACTTGGGCGGATACAGGGTTGCTACTTTGTCTGTTCGGGAGAAAAATAAAAGCTGACGCCAAAAGCCAGTAGAAGGCAGGGAGCTGAAGGTCATGTTTCCATAGTAGCCGAATGTCGCCTGGAGGTTCAAATAGCGTTTCATCTCTACCGTCCCGGTTCTCTTTACTCCTCCGCCTCTGTTAGCTCTGGGGTGTGTCTTTTTACTATTTGCGCAAATGGTCTCCGGGATGCCACGGGGCAGCGCTGTGTAAGATAGCTCGTATTTCTGTTATAGAGGCTATTAAACTTAAACTAATATTTTAGACGTGGAGTGCTTTTATCTAAGAACAGAGGGACGCTAGAGAGACTTCTATTTAAAGGGAAGCAGAGGTTACCCTCCTGCCTTTTAGAAAATGGGGCCGTTTTACGGGGAAACATCCCTCAAGTTCCTAGATAACTGCTTTGCGCCGAAAGACCGATTCATTCAACTCGGAGTATTTGAAAGGCAGTAATATTAATAAATGGGTGGAGCTGATGGCGAGTTCAGACTTTAGTGCATGTTTTTTTTTGTCCCTACTTTATTCCTGCAAATGTAGGTTGGTAAAAAACAAAACAAAACTAGAGAAACTATAGGAAAAGGAATATTTTTTTTTTTAAAGTAGCAGAGAGGCGAGCAGTCAGCCATACCTTCAGGGATATAAAAATGTCTAAACAGATGCAGCCAAAACCTCACGGTGTGATTTGAACAACTATATATATAGTTCCAGATTGCCTAAGGTGACTTTTTCTAATTTTAAACTTTGGTTTTTTTTTTTTTTGTTTGTTTTTTTATTTGGTTCATGGGGAAAGATACGGGAAATCAACAAATCTGGGGAAAATAAAGTTGGCCTCGAATTCTAATTAAGGTTTTAAAATTTTGCGATCAAGTCTCTTTGTTAGCTGGTGGCTTGAGAAAGTTTGGTTAAGGGCTGTAGGTTGTTTTGTTTTGCTTTTTTTTTTTTAGGTGGCAGGTTTTTTCAAATTCACCCGTCAAGTAAGTTCATATTTATTCCTCCTGCCTCCATGTCGTGGCCGTGGAAAGCCTTTTCACTTGGAAACGGTCGAGTGATTTCCTTATGCGGCATTTGAAATCTAGAAAACGCTTTGGCGGGTTCGCCTGGAACTGTGTAAGACACACTGTTGTCGTCTTGAGCCACACACCGGGGCTCCCAACACGCCCCGACTTCCTAATCCCGGGTGTCCTGCCGGTTGAACTTACACTTGCGATGATTTTTATAATGATTTTATAATGATTTTTATAAGGCGTGCACAGTGATGACATTTTATTTATCAGGCTATACCGAGTGGAGAATGTGGAATTTGCTGTCATTGGCCTGCAGAGCTGCGGCTCATTGGTGAACTTGTGACGTGAACGACTTCAGCTGTGAGATGTGCAGAAAAGCAGCTTCCATCCGTATCGTACGTGGCGGCTTTGCCCGCCAGCGCCTGCTAAAAACTGACGCTCTGCGTCTGCATTTTGGAAATAAGAGGAGGAAATCTCTAATCTCTAACAGCAGTTAGTCCCCGACCCTTCCCCGGTGTTTGCTGTGCGATGAAGCATTTTACATAAAACCTTGCAGCTGGGCGTGAACCGTGCCCCC
>VSMD01069837.1:0-65723 GCA_008750895.1 Mirza zaza | reverse complement strand
TTGCTCAGACTGGTTTCGAACTCCTGACCTCGAGCAGTCCGCCCGATGGTAGAAAAATTTTAAAACCACAATGTCAATGATATTATATTTACAAAGTTCAGATAAGGTGGCAGAGATAGCTGACAAGCTGGTTGAAGCTGGTTCTTGCCTGGAGTTATCAGCCCCCCTACTTAGCTTCTGCTTGAGAGTTGTTTATTTTAACACCTGCACCCACTTTGCAAGCCCCGGCATCCGGTCCCAGCCCTGTCTCCTACTCTCACAAGGTGATCTGGTGGGAAGAAGTCAGGAGGGATCCCCACCTGGGGAATCCTCACTCTGTGTGATTGGTGTGGTCTGCAGGTCTAGATTCTCATGGAAATACTAGGGATGCAGGACACTGTGCTTCCATCTGGGGACATTCTGTGTCCATCTCTGTACATTTCCATACTTTTGCTTCTAAAGAAACTTTAAACCTGTAACTCTGTCAACTAACTGCTTTCATCAACCCCATTGTAATAATCAGGACTCTGAATGATTTTATTTGATCTGCACAAAAATAACCCTACCTACTGTTGTTGGCCACCAGCCAAAAGCCACTGGGAACATCCCTGTAGTGAACAAAGTCAGATTTATCACCTGCCACAGCAAGGGAGCCGGCACACTGTGGGGAACCACGAGGCATCTCACGAAGGAGGATGTTGAGGATGGAAAACAGCAGCCAGCTCAGCCTGAGAACAGGTGAGTCCATATGGGGTTTGTCTGTGGCTTTATTTTGAAACATATAGATTGCAATAAGCAGGTGTTCATGGAGTTTAAGTTCAGATAGGTTGTGATAAGCATCTTGGCTTTGGTTTGGTACAGTTTTATTTGTTCCTTGAGTCACAGAGCAATCGATCTGTTTTGAAAATCTATGGTTTGTGTTTCAAGCCTCAGTTTCCCCATTCACAACCTAGATGGCAGCAGGGCAGTTCTTCATCTCTTTGCTACTTACTAAGAAACTGAGCCTTGGAGGGGTGGGCTGAGTTCTTGCTCAATGACACGTTGAATTGTGGAATCTAGGTTTGGCAAAGGCATGACAGGTAGCCTAGGTCTGCGGGAAGGGAGAATGGGAGCAAACTTGACAAGGCAGATGGGCCCGACGGGGGACAGCTTCGAGTGTCACGCTTGGGAGCTTTCACCTCACTCCACAGGCAGCGTCCAGCCACTGAGGGTGTTTGGGAAGAATTGAGACCACAGTCAGAACTGGATGTCAGAGATATGCGTCCCAGGGGACTCGGGACTAAAGCAAGTAGAGACCAGGCTGAGAGACTGTTACAAAACTCTAATAAATGGAATTTTGAGACATGCTCTGAGATAGCTAAACTATATCCTAGAGAAGAAAGAGAAAGACCCAATGCAGAAGCTGATAATTCAGTGCCACTTTGCCCTTTATGTTATCACTTCTGGTGGTAAATTCTTATCCCCTTATGTGAAATTGGACTATGATTCTGGATGCTGGAACAGCGGTTTTCAACGCAGTCATAGCCTCATCCGGGAACTTACAAGAAAAGCAGATGCTCAGGCCCCACCCAGCCCTACTGGCTCAGAGATTCTGAGGCCCCAGCAGTCTGTGTTTTAACAAATTCTCCAGGTGTTCAGATGCACGTGTGCTTGAGTTAGAGAACCACTATGCTGGTGTGATGTCGGGAAGTCCAGCAGATATTGAGTATGCATAGGTCTTCACAAGCGTTAAGCTGTTTAAATAAAATAAAATCCCTTCACATCTTAACAAACTCAGCAGCAGTCATGGCTGGGAATTTAATACAGTACAATCCTTGCAATTCAATCCAGCTTTGTTTGCAATTAAAATATCTCTTCCTGTGTCTTCGGAAGCAATTGAAAAGCCACTATGTACAATTAGAAAATTTTCATTTTATAAATTTACAAATCACAGTAAACTTTTTTTTTCTTTTATTGAGACACGAGGGACTGAGCAAGGAGGCACCTTGAGAAATTGCGTGCATGCTAATTGTGCCCTGTAGCTTCCCGGTGACTATGTTTTATTTTGCAGTCCTTTACAACTTTTATTAGAGACAAGACCTTTTTGTTACTGTTTGTTGCCCTGGGAGTTTTAAAAGAACTGATTTTCTGTCAGGAAAGATTGGAATCAATTGCAGTCTTCCCTCCTAGATAGTGCTAAAACATTTATTTAAGAGTTTAGGTGCTTGCCCGGCCTTATCTGTATTCTGAACGCCTTGTCCAATGAAATAAAATTCATTCATGCCTCTGCTCCCTGTGTTATTGACAAAGCACACACTTTATGTGACTCAAAGCCTGGATCCTGTCTTCTGGGAAAACTTCCCTCTAAACTTGTCTGAAAGAATTATATTTATTATACTTTTTTCATGCCAGCTCAAGAACACCTGAATGGGGAATTCTAGGGGTGAAAGAGAAGCCGGGGCCTGGCCAGCACTGGTGGTTTGAAAAGGCCAATGATCCGAAAACCAGAAAACCTCTTTCTCTGGCCTGGGTTCCTCATCAGAACATAGGGGTTGAGCAAACTGCTTTCTGGAATAATGAACTCTGTGTCTCATGTCTTCTGGGAAGCTTCATGCCTTATTTGCATTTATATATACAATAGCATTTTTGAATATATCTATATAAAAAGATAGGGTTGTCTTTCTTAAAGACGATTGTTCTTTATTAGATGATAATAATGTTGGCTTCATTTGTTGTCTATTTACTGTGTGCCAAGAATTTTGTATCATTTCTAATCCCGAAAGCCACCGCACAAAGCCAATAGTCCCATTTTACAGATTAGAAAACCAAGGGAAGCTCATGGGAAGGATGGATGGACTAGAGATTATATCCCTGATAAGAGGGGTGCAGGGTTTGACCCTAACTCTGTCTGGCTCCAAGCAGGACCCTTCTAACACACCATCCTGGACAAACACTGTCTTCACATCTGTAGGGAAACCTTGTCTCTGCTCTCTTGTAGGTGTCTGGAATAAGAGTTCCTTAGTCACTTAGAGGGAATGGATTACGGGCATGGTGTAGGTGAGGGAGGGTGAGAGATGCCAATTGCTGTCCTTGACTCACCAGTGTGGCCATCTTTTTTTTTTTTTTTTGAGACAAAGTCTTGCTCTGTCACCAAGGCTAGAGTGCAGTGGTGCCATCATAGCTCTCAGCAACCTCAAACTCCTAAGTTCAAGCAATCCTTCTGCCTCAGCCTCTCGAGTAGCTGGGACTACAGCACATGCACCACCATGTCTGACTAATTTTTCTATTTTTTAGTAGAGACAGGGTCTCACTTTTGCTCAGGTTGGTCTGGAACCCCTGAACTCAAGCGATCCTCCCACCTCAGCCACCCAGAGTGCTAGGATTATAGAAGTGAGCCACCACCTCTGGTCTGGCATTCTTGATATATGGGTAGAAAAGACTCTTAGAGTTTTGAGAATAGTTTGTTAGAAAACAAACAAAAGAATTCATCTTAAAAGCAATCAAGTTTAGCAATTTTTTTGAAACCTCTGGACAAAGATATTTTCTCACGGTTCGGATCAAAATACCCTGTACAAGTATAATACCTGTACAAGTATATTTTGAACCACTCAACGGGGCCAGTATACTGAAGAGTGTGAATGAGTTCATGGGACCAAGGATTGGAGCACCAGAGCTGCCCGGGATGGTGGAGAACACGTGTGTGTCATGTTTAGGAAGGAAACTGGCTTATTGAAGAAAGGGTTTCTGAAGAACATTCTAACTGAAACAAATTGTAAATGAAGCAGGCTGCTAAACATAGCTATGGCAAATGATCAAGCAGTCTGCCTGTTAAATAAATTAAGTATTGTTTAGAAATTGAGTTTAAGCGAGTGG
This sequence comes from Mirza zaza, assembly GCA_008750895.1. Taxonomy (NCBI): domain Eukaryota; kingdom Metazoa; phylum Chordata; class Mammalia; order Primates; family Cheirogaleidae; genus Mirza; species Mirza zaza. The sequence goes on along the minus strand of VSMD01069837.1, from coordinate 61,892 downwards.
TGCAGAGCTTAAGTTCTAAAAGGTTAAAAGAGCAAAGTAGAGTTTACCTTCCTTTCCAGGATTTAGAAGAAAGCGGGTGTATCTAATCCGCACCCTCCCCTGTAGGAGTCTACAGTCCACCCAGGAAAGCATGCTGGGATGACCTGCCAGGGTTCAGGGTCCACAGATTATGCCAAACTGTCTGCTTCTCTCTGACCTTGCTTTTATCCCAGTTGATCCTAGACAAGGACTTTTGCCAATATCTTGGTCCTTTTCTCTGCCTGGATCTCTAGCTGACACCAGATGCTAGAGTTCTGCTCTTGTCTTCCAAAGTCTAGGACTACTCTTTAGGCTTTCTTATTGGGGTTGCTCTTTCTTTAAGAGCGATGGTCACTCCCCACCTTCCCAGCCTGTATTGGGGTCCACGTCCTCCAGCACTGTCTTTACAGAAAGCCCCCACTGGTCATGACCCAGCCCTGGCCCAAATCCACAGCAGCCCCTGCTGAAACCCACGAGCTCCCTCAGAACCAGGGATACAGGAAGTTCTCTCACTCTCACCTGCAGCTTTGGGGACTCTCGCACTGGGAAATGAAGAGGAATTGAGTCCAGTAGGCTGATGTCAGAAAGGGGAGGCCGAGGAGATCCCTAACACTAAGGGGGTCCAAGAAGATCTCAAACAGCAAGACCCAGAACAGTGAACAGAGAAGTGTCTGGTTGATGGAAAGCAGGAAGCAGAGCTGGAATTCACCTGGAAGGAGAAGTGCCTTCTGCCAGCAGTGGCCTGGCAATGGCATGGGTTTGAAGGAATAAAGGTGAGAGCTCAGATGTGCCAGGTGTGTGGCTGATGATCTCAACCTACACACTTCATACAGCTGCAATGCTCTTTCTCCATACCATGTGATGGGGTAAAAAAAAAAAAAAAAACAACAAATAACAAGAAGAAACAAACAAACAAAATCCCAAACCAGCAGAACTAAGAACAGGAACCTGGCCAGGGAAACATAATACTGCCATTTCCCTTTGGCAATTCTTTGCTTCTGTGTGGCATTGACAAGACACCCTTGAGCTGGCTGCTCAGAAGTAAATAGCTAGAGGCATTTTAATGTCAAACCAGCTTAAAGAAGAAAAAAAAAAGATCTTTTGAATCTAAGCTAATGTAAATCAGGTGATTAAAAAATGATGTTCTAATCAGGGGCTATGTTTAGCGTTATGCTTTGAATAAATATAGAAAAGATAAAAGTTAGTAGAAAAGGACTCACATTGTAAGTTATTTTAGTTTAGATTAAGGATCATTCTAAAGGAAAAATTTATATAATATGAAAATTATAAATAAATTTTTGAAGACTAGAGAATTGTTCACAGGCAATCAAAGATGCGATTTAAATCTTGGTTTTGCCACTTACTACCTGGGTCATTTTGGAAAAGTCTTTTCCCACTGTAAGCCCCAGTTTCATTTTCTTTTCTTTTTTTGAAATAGGATCTTGCTCTGTCGCTCAGGATAGAATGCAGTAGCATGATCATAACTCATAGCAACCTCAAACTCCCAGGCTCAGGTGATCCTCCTGCCTCAGCCTCCTGCGTAGCTGGGACTACAGGCATGCGCCACCATGCCCAGTTAATTTTTTTATATTTTTTATTTTAGGTCATTAAGTATGAAATGTTTGATTTCCTTAAGTACTAAGTTTGGCAGTTGATACCTCTGACATTTCACTTTGACACTTCTTCTTTTATTTTTATTGTGAAGATACACCCTCAGTGTTTCAAACTTGGCTTGTGATTGTCTTCTAAAATTTTTTTAAAGCAATTTTTGTGAAACCATGGATAAGTCCCAATTTAGTGTTACTCGTGAATGAGTTCTGTCATGGAACCAGTGCAGTGTAGACAGCTCGAAATTTCAATGAAGTGTTCGGGAAGGATGTGGCTAATGAACGCACAGTACTTTGATGGTTTGAGAAGTTCTGTTCTGGTGATTTTAATCTTAAAAATGAGCCACGTGGGTGACCTGACACAAAGGTGGATAATGATGAGCTGAAAGCTGTAGTGGAAGCGAATCTATCTCAACCTACACGTGAATTAGCAGCAAGGTTTGACATTACTATTTCAAAAATATTGGACGATTTGAAACAAATTGGCAAGGTAAAGAAGCTGGATAGATGGGTTCCACATGAATTAAATGAGCATCAGAGGAGAAATAGTCTCGAAGCTTGCCTTTCTTTGCTGTCACAACATAAAGGTGAACCATTTCTGTACCGTATTGTTAAGTGTGATGAAAAATGGATTCTTTTTGACAATTGCAAGCATTCAGCACAATGGTTGGATAAAGATGAAGTGCTAAAACACAGTTCAAAACTGAATAGTCATCAAAAGAAGCCAGTGGTGTGTATTTGGTGGTCTAGCGCTGGTATTATCCACTACAGCTTCATGAAACCTGGTCAATCAATTACGGTGGATGTCTACTGCAACCAGTTGGATAAAATTATGAGGATGCTTGTGATTAAGCAGCCAAGATTGGTCAATAGAGACAGTCCAATCCTCTTGCAAGACAATGTTCAACCACATGTTGCACAGACAACGCTGCTCAAATGACAGAGGCTGGACTTGGAAACTCTCTGTCATCTCTTGTGTTCACCAGAACTTGCACCAACTTACTATCATTTCTTCCAGGCTTTGGACAACTTCTGGCAAGGAAAAATATTCAATTCTCAACAAGCTGTGGAAAATGCCTTTTTGGGATTTCATCACCGCCTGCTCTCCAGGCTTCTTCGCTACTTGGCATAAACAAGCTACGATTAAGACAGAAAAACTGTGTCGATAGTTTAGGTGCATGCTTGATGAATTGTACTGCTTCTTGTTTGAGATATAATAAACTATGATTTGAAATTGGACATTTCATGTTATGTTGCTCAGGCTTGTCTCCAACTCCTGGTCTCTAGTGATCCTCCCTTCTCTACCTCCCAAAGTGCTGGAATTACAGGTGTGAGCCACTGAGCCCTGCCCTCAGTTTCATTTTCTGGAAAAAAAAATACTCATATATTCCAGATAAAGATGAAAATGGTATAAGATAAGCAAGTGTTTGGCTCAGCATGACACTGGTAGGTATGGATATTTTTCTGATTTCAGCCTTTAAAAATGAAGCTTGTTACAGCTGAATCTTTTGTCAGGCGGAATGGTTGGGGATGCTTGAAGTGGTAAATGTGCAAGTGTTTTTGAGCAGGATAACTGGATCTTTCCAAGGTTTTATCTTATCCTACCGTAGCATCAGACAACAAGTGACAAAGGGGACAGAGAAAGAGTGTCATCACTGGCCTATGAGCCATTTTCGGCTCATGTGTCCAGATTGGCTGACGCCTGCTTTATGTGTAAGGAAATGTCTTGTAGAGTGAATAAGCTTTAAAAGTTTTAATAAACTGTCATGTCTATAAATGGCTAGATTGACAATGAGAAGAAAAGCTCATTTAAATCCATGACCATGCTCATATCTGATGGTTTGGCTTTGAGGCATTCTTCATTTGGGAGCAATGTACTGAAATTGTCAAAGCCCCTTTTAAGGTAAAGGCTGGATCTCAGTGCTTCAGGACTGTTACCTCTGTTACCTTCAGCAACACCGTGAAGTTACTCTTACTCCTATTTCTTAGATGAGGAAGTTAACCTCAGGGCATTTAAAGGACTTGCTCAAAGTCATGCAGCTATAAGTAGCTGAGTTCTGATGAAACTTAAGTGTCTGGTCCAATTGAGCCTCCTTTTTAGAAAGGAGCACCTCGGGGTGGTGTGGGGCATGGGGAGAGGGAGTTCCTAAAAGAAGGGAGGCTCAGTGCTGGGTTGGAGGCCAGTGAACATCTGGGGCTAACAGGCACATGATTTAGTAATATTAATACGGCTAGAGCTTGGGGGAAGTGTCCGATTCCAGGGCTGGGGCAGGAAAAGTGCAAGAAGAACTCACAACATTGTGCAAGAGAATATGAAAGTTCTCAAAGAGTAAGAGGGACACATAAAAAGATGTACATGCCAGCTTAGAGGAATTCCCACTGGCCAAATCTGGAAAAACGTGAGCGTGAAATTGAGTAAAATCAGAATTCGTGCATCCATAATGACAATAAACAAATAAACAATTAATATAAAGCTCTTCCTTAGAGTAGAAAGCCAATAATATTAATAAATGGAGAATAAACAAAGGAGGTAGAAAGTCATCAAGGTACTGACTGATTTAGTTAAAAATTAACAATGGATGCTAAAACTAGGCTGGAAGTTTGATGAGGAATGAGATATTTACATAGTTTCAAAGTCTATCACTTCACAAAGCACCTATTCATTAAAATGGAAAAATAATTAACTTTATAATGATGGAGAAACCCTATGAGTGCTGCCTTAGTCAAATGCTTAAAGTTCACATCACAAATAAAGGGACAACCTAACTTTACCAGTGGGGTTAGGAACCACAGGTGTACTAGGGGAACCAGACTCTTAGTTTGGGGGATACTTACAATTGCCCAAGATCACACAGTTAAAATGTAGCAACTAAGATTTAAATTCAGATATGTCTGACTTCAAAGCACGAGTCCAGTTTCTGCTTTGTTGTTTCTCCTATATCCTGGATCTAAAGTGTTTTTCTGGTCCATAAGTGACTCAGGTTGGTAGGGGGATTGGGCAAGACAAACCACAAAGCAAGGAGAGATATAGGCAGAAGTCACTGAAATGTCTAGGAGAAAAGGGAGTAGCCATGTGGTTTGAAAGATGGCACAATAATGTCCTCGCTGCTTGGATGTGGAGATGCCTTCTTCTTTCATGTTTATTTCCTGATGACTTTCTGCAATTGGAGAAAATGTAAAAAGAACATCCTGAGAATTCATTGTCTATCACACAATACACTAAATTATAATGAGGATTTACCGGCAGACGCGCCAAGTAACAAACTAGATGTAGCAAAAAGAATGGGGAGTTCATTATATGGTCAATTGCTCATCCATATTTACACAGCGATATTACAGGATGATTTTCACCTTGCAAAACAAATCCATTTGGATAAATCAATATTATTTCTCAGTACAGTTTCTAATCTCCACTCAGGGAAAAAAAGTACAGCGAGTCTAATACTCTTCGCAAAATCATTGGTCAGAATCATGTCCAAGAACAGCCCTTAAAGAAATAGTCTGATAAATCAGTGTTTGACAGCAATCAGAGAATGCTACTAGAGATTTTATAGATTCCCTGAAGGGGGTGTATTAATATCCCTAATAGAATGTGCTTTTTGCTACATAGAGAGGTCTTTCTGACTACAAATTTTTACATTTTTTAGTTACAAATTAAGTCGTTCTTTGCACTTCGGTTAAACTCAGCAGAAATGCCTAGAGAAAATAAATGTCCTCTACGTGGGCAAAGCCAATGACTTTACAATTTATTCCAATGCTTGGCACTTGTGTACATTTTTTCCAACTATAGAGACACCTCATTTATTTCAGGTGGCCATGAGAAGACATATTCCACCCAACTGAATTAGATAACTAAGGTCTGAATTTTAAAAACCATTTGAATATATAAATCTTCCTAAAATGTGTTATTCATTTCCCTACATTCTTCAATGGAGTTTGCTGATTACAATTCACCTGTTTTCTTTCTTCTTTCCTCCCTCCTTCCCTCCCTCCCTCCCTCTCTCTCTCTCTCTCCCTTTTCCTTCCTTCCTTCCTTCCTTCCTTCCTTCCTTCCTTCCTTCCTTCCTTCCTTCCTTCCTTCCTTCCTTCCTTCCTTCCTTCCTTCCTTCCTTCCTTCTTTTCCATTTTGATTGACTATGAGTCCAATGACTGGTATTTTAATGGACCATCTATCTACATGGAAGTGACTTGACTTGGAGGTGGGCTTCCATTCCAGCATTGGGGGTCTGAGTCAGGCCAAGGCCTCAGCAGGACCAGAGAACACCTGGAAGGAGGCCACAGACAGGCAGGAACCAAGGCACAGCACGTAAGGAGGAAAAAGAGGATGGAAAAGTGGCTCAGCTGGAGTTTGGGTCATCACCCCGGTTGTGCTCATACCCAGTAACTGGACGTGCTCCAACACCTGAGTGCTGTGATTTCTGCTCTGTTCTCCCAAGGCAAGGGTACGCTGCACCCACACTCCACCAGCCTGGTGTGCTAGACTCCAGGATCATCTTGAGTGAATGAAGGCACGCAGGAGGCTGGACAGGGGCAGAAAGAGCCTCACATTCAATGTCAAATGGGCATTCTAGGGATACTGTCTTTGAGGTTCCCACTGTGTAGGTAGTTTCTCTGCATTTCAGAATTATTTTCTGCTTTAACCTTCTCCATCTACCTGACTTTTTTTTGTTGTTTTTCTTCTTTTTTTTTGAGACAGAGTTTCACTCTGTTGCTCAGGTTAGAGTGCAGTGGTGTGATCATAGCTCACTGCAACCTCAGACTCTTGGGCTCAAGTGATCCTCCTGCCTCAGCCTCCTGAATAGCTAGGACCACAGGTGCATGCCACCAGGCTGGCTAATTTTTAAAATTTTTGCAGAGATTTAGTCTCACTATGTTGCCCAGGCTGGTCTGAACTCCTGGCCTTAAGCAGTCCTCCTGCCTTGGCCTCCCAAAATGCTGGGGTTACAGGTATGAGCCACTGCATTGCATTGGCCTATCTAATGTTTTAGGACTCAGATAAACCACTAGTGGGCCCTGTCAGTCCCTGAAAGTACATCACATGCAGATTCTTGTCACCTTGTTCCTGTCCTGAGGACTTGCTTCTACTCCACCCTGTCCAACTCAACCCTGACCTCAGGCCTCTCCAAGCTCTCCTGGTCCTGGCTAATTCCCTCTGTCTACAATTTGTTGACCCCCATTTTTTCTGGTTCTTTCTAACAGCAGTGCTGTAGGAATCTAGACTTTGATATAACTATCATGAGATAATATTTTTTTGAAATTCTTTCTTGATAAATCTGGTTTTATCCTTTTTAACATTTTCCATCACTAACACTGGGCCATAGAGCCAGAAAGGAGACGGATGATAGGATATAAAGGAAGTTTCAGCAGGACAGGAAAGGGAAGTAGAAAATTCTACCGTGAAGGCAGAGAATGGGGAAAGAAGAAGAACAAGGCAAGTGTTCATAGAAAAATGTACTGTCTCCTGTCCCTGTAGGAGTTGAAACACTGGCGGGAGGAGGAAGTGAGGAAGAAATGATCAGAGAAGCCTGGGAAATTCCAGAGCAAGGAGATCTGCTCCTTACTTCCCGGAATGTAGCCTGACAAAATTTCAAGTCCTTAGAGAAGTTCCCCTCCTCCGACCACCGTCCTGCAAGGTGCTAGAACCCCACGTTGCTGCTGGGGTGGCTTATTTGAAATGGCTGAGGATGGTTTCTAGGATGATGAGCCTGAGAATAGGCCCTGGGATGGCTTACCCCTCCCACAAGGTGTCTAGAATGTCATCCAGAGTGCCCGGAGGTCCCTGGGTGTAGATGGAATCGCTCAGGGGACAGCGGAAGGCTAGAGTCAGGGTGAGGGGCCCAGCCCAAGGCTACTGGTTGCAGGGACCCTGGGTGTACCCAAACCAGGGAGGAATAGCCATACTCCAGCAGAGGGGAGGGCGGGATAACCAGGGACAGGAGACCAAGCTAAGGAGGAGTCACAGGATGTCACGTGGAGAGCACGTTGCTGATGTCAGGGAGCTACACATCGTGGAGACAGGGCATGGGGTCTTCCAAAGAGACCACATGTGTGGTCGGGGAGAAGGCCCATGATTGTACCCCTGCGTCACGGATGACATTGCAAGCTAGAGGCAGGTCAAAATACTTTTGCTCTTTTTTCACAAACCTTTACTACTCCATCTCCAATCCCACCCAAACCATAGAAGAGCCTGGAGAGGGACGGGGAAGAGGGAAATAGCAGATCCAGCTACACGGGAAGCCCGAGAAGCTTTGCATCGAATACCAGATTGAGGTTTTAAATATGACTCTGCTGGACTTTTCATGTCCGAAGATAACTGGAAAGCAATGAAATTGATCTGACATATTGACAGTGATTGTAGAAAGGAGAGCCAAGGGTGACGCAAAAAGTCAATGATTAGGGAAGAGAACGAGGTCATTTCCTTTGTCTAATTTCTTGAGTTCAAACTGCCCCGTAAATTGAATTGTGTCTCTCTGCTAGTATGGGTGTGATTAGTCCCTTTGTTTTATTAGAAAAAAAGAAACATTTGAAATTATAAAAGCGTGTTATACCCTCAAAGACATTTCCAGGTGGCCACTTAATACCATGAAAAGAGCAAGGACTTTTAAGTCAATCAACTTAGGTGTCGATTTGAGTTCTGTCACTTCCGAGATATGTGACCTCAGGCAAATCCCTTAACTTAGGTTTGCTGCAGTTTCCTCATTTGTCAAAAGAAAGTCATGCACCCATTGATTGCACTGGTCATGAAAACCAAATGCTATCATAAATGTCATATGCACAAGTATTCAATATATGTTCATTTATCTTCTTTCTGATAGAAAAAGTTATACCTATCACTAATCATTTAGTAAGTTCCTGGTTATTACAAACTAAAGAATAATGGAGATTTATTGTAAGGCTCTGTACCCAATTTTGTATGATTTGTATATTACTTATTTTTAATTGAAGTATAACATACATTTAGAAAGTACCTAATGTTCATATGTATGTACCTATTCTGGTTATCTGAGTATCTACCACTAAATAACAAACAACCCCAAAACTTAGTGGCTTAAAAACAGCTTTTTATTTTGTTCCAAGTTTCTGTGGGTTGACTAGAAGTAGTCAAGTAGTTGTCTCTTGTGATCTCTCACGGAATTAAAATCAAGTAGTGGCCGGAGCTAGAGGCATCTAAAAACTTCTTTTCTTACTTACCTGGTGCCTGGATTGGGATGGTAGATAAACTAGGGGCTGTTGTGTATCTCTTTCTCCTTTTGAGTTCCCTGCATGGCTAGCTTGGGCTTCCTCATAGCATGTCAGTCTCAGAGTTATCAGATTTTTTTGGCATCTGTTTTCTCCAGAACAGACATTTCAAGAGACCCAGGTGGAAGTTACAAGGTATCAAAAGTCCCAGAAAGTCAATTCCATCACATTCTATTGCATGAGCAAGTCACTAAGTCTGCCTTTTAATGGAACAATAGAAAAGAATTTGTTGTCATCTTTAATCTATAATAACACCAATGTAATCACCATTCAGATCAAGATATAGAATACTTCCAACACCCAGAATGTTCCCTTGTGCCTCTTCCAAGTCAATTTTTCTCTCTTCCTAGCAATAACTATTATTCTGTGTATTTATTTTTAATGTTTATTAATATCTTAAATGTATCCTGAATCTAATAGATGGCTTTAAAATAATTTCCTCCTTCTGACACCATGTTAAATTAATTGTGCATAAACCAAAATTAGCACATTTAATGTTCCATTTTGTGATGCCACTCAACAGCTTAAAACTTTGTATAGTTCCTTAGTGAATATAAAATCAGATCCAAAACTTCTTAGCATGGTTTCCAAGGCCTTCTGCATGTATGAAGAAAACTATTTCACGTATCAATTGATGTACTTTTCATTTTGCAATTCCTTGTACCTTGCCCTTATTCAGTCAGGGATGTCCATTGCCTTAAAACAAGGGTAGGCAAAATTTTTTTCTGTAAATGACCAAAGAGTATGTATTTCAGGCTTTGTAGGCCACGTGGTCTCTGTTGCAAGTGCTCAACTATGTCATCATAACTTAGTGAACACAGGCATAGACGATTCATAAATGAACGAGCATGGCTGTGTTCCAACCAAAGTTAATGCATGCTGAAATTTGAATTTTATATAATTTTCACTTGTCATGAAAAATTACTTTTCTTTTGATTTTTTATTCAATCATTTAAATATTTAAAAAGAAACACTCTTAGTGCGTGGGCCATACAAAAACGGGATGAGCAGGCCCGGTCTGCCAACCCCTGCCTTAGAAGGTAGAGAGTAAGCCAGACACCCAGTGCCTGAGCTTGTGACACCACATGCAGCAGAGGAGACACAAAGTGGGAGGTGGCCTAGTCTCTGTCTGAGGAAGGAGCGGATGTCTGAGCATAGGGAAGCTGGTGGGAGCCCAGCCAATGCCATGCATTTAAGTGAGCTCTCCTTATTGCCACCACCAAAAAGCAATGCATGTCAAGCAGCAATGATGTCCCTCTTAGCTTACCCACATGGTCCAGTGTAGACAACACCCCAGGACACGCACAAGCCCCCAAACAGTGCTGGTGGAGCAGCCATGACCCGCCACCAGTGCTCGTGTCTGGGTAGTACTCAGTGGAGGCAGCTGCTTCTCCAAGCTGGGGAGACATTGCAAATCATTTCCATGTACCTTTCCCAGTGCCTGCTGCTTCGATGCTGCATTTTTGAAAAGCTTTTTTTATGCACCATCTCCTCTGTTTGTGCTTTAGTGCATGCCTAGAATCCCTTCCTCTCCCCTCCCAAATTACTCCAACCCTCCTCCCCATTCAAGTCGTACCCAAATCTCATATTCCTCATGAGCTGATGCTTGGGTTCCTCAGTGCTTAAGAACTGACAGCACCTCCTTCGGTCCCTATGCAGGTGGAAATAAACTGTGCATTCCCCACCTGCGTGCAGCATCTGCCTTGCTGTCTTGAACTCTCAGATCTACCTCTTCGTAATTACCTCCTGTACGTACAGCTTCTTCCTGAAAACCCTCCTCCAGGAAACCTAGTCATTAACTCTGATGTCTTTTTTCCCCTGCCGTGCCCATGGGCAAGTTCAGTTGTTTCAAAATATATTTTTTAATTCATCTGTTTCTCTCCATCTCCATTATACTCTAAACCACTATAATCTCTTTTACGGCACAGTCTCCTTCCTGATCTCCCTGCCTCTGCCATCTGTTCTCCCCTGGCAGCCCAAGTAATCCCCTTAGCATATAAAGCGCAGCAGCATGATCTGGGGCTGTGACTTCTCCAGCTTTATTTACCTCATTTCCTCCTCTTCTCCTGTTCTTGGGGCTCTGGCCGTCCCTGCCTCCTTTGGGTCCTCCACATGGCCAACGTTTTCTCCCCTCTGGGCTCCTGCATGTGTCCTTTCCTCTGCTGGGATCCCTCTCCCCTTCCTCCTGCCCACCCTCTCCACCTGGCAGGTCTCCCCTCAAATGGCTCTTCCTCCGCCAGACCCGCCCTGTCTGGTTTACCGGAAGCGGATCTCCACTCTCACCCTGTCCTCGCATTTTCCCTCAGCCTCGAGTCTGTTTCCTTATCATTAATTATCAGATTTCCCCATCTGTTATTAATTTATGAGTGTATGAATTTGTTATACTTGGAGTGTATCCGACCCCTGTCTTTCCCACTAGTCCCAAGCTCCAGGGGGCCAGACACGTGGCCGGTGTCTCGTACCACTGCACCCTCTGCACCCAAATCACCCCGCTCCTAGGTGACAGCAGGTGGGCAACACACAGTTGTTAAATGAGTGACGGGGCTAGATGAATAATGCCTATTAGGTCAGAAAATGGTGTTTTACACTTCCTTGACCACCTCACCTGCTTAGTACATTGAAAATATTCCATAGATGCTGGTTCATTGACTTTGGGGCAAAACAATTAAATAAAGTGACAGGAATCCCTCTTTTCATACCCCTGGTCGCCTCCTTTCTCCAGAGATCATGTAGTTTTGTTTCAAAGGCTGTAAACTTTCATGCCAAGAAATCTACTTTCTTTTTTTTCCCCCTTTTGACATCATGTCCAGACTTTGCTGAGAGAGCTCTCTCCTGGTCCCTGTCTTTATACATAAAGATGTTTCATTTAATATTTATATCTGCTTGGAGGAAGAATGGAAGCTTCAGGGAAATATATAGACCTGCCAGTTATTTCCGGGCCAAGTGCTTAAGTACAGAGAAACGGAGTTATAGAATGTCAGTGCTGAAAAGGACTCCTATTTTGGGCTGCGGTCTTCACTGGTGTCTCTTCACCAGGTGCAGGGAACCCGGCACCCCGTTCCCCTCCCAGCCATAGTCTTTCATGCTTGCACTTTGCTCCTGTCCAAGTTCAGCCACCTGTGTTTCAGCACCCCTCGTTTCTAATTCTCGGCTCATCTCTTTGACTTGGCTAAATTCAGCATACCTGGTTTTCATCCGTGGCATTCCCTATAGGTAGATGACCTGCCCACACTTGTGGTTTTCTTATCCCCAGGAACTTTGAGGAACCCTCTGTAAGACAGGCATGAGGTCTGGGAACTACCCCTACCCCAAATCCCAAATGGCACCAGTTATTGAGCTGTTGTTCCTTAAACCCTCCCTTCTAACCTCTGCTTTGTGATGCTGGGGTAGCACTCTGAAAACCACCTTTCCGCTCCATGAACAGGCTCCTTGTTAAGCTCTGCACATAGAGGATACTATGGAAGAACATAAGGTTGGAAAGGTAAGGAGGTGGTAGCTGCCTCACATTTTTTGTTTTGTTAGATTAGAGAAATGGGAACATGAGAAAGATAGAGAGATATAGAGACACAGAGAAGGAGGTGGGGCAAACAGTCTAGGTCGTTAGGCCATTCCTACAATGTGGGCGAGCCTTACAGTGTTAAGAGGAGTCTCCGGACTCCTAGTGAGACAGTGCACCTGCCTGGTGGCTCAGCTGGGCCACAGCAGGGGCCTAGATCCCACCAGCTTCACCTTGTTTGCAAAGAGCCGAAAACTTGCTGTGAATGACGCAGAGACCAGGGAGCCTATTCACGGAGCAGAAAGGTGGTTTGCAGGGTCCTCCTATCCCAAGCATCACAAAGCAGAGTTTAGAAAGCAGGGTTTAGAGCTAAGAGACAATTTTCTGTGAATACATAGAGACTAATGGGACACAGATGCGAAGTAGCATTTCCTCTTGTGCTGTCTCTAGGCTGATAAAAGTCTGAGCACTTGCCGTGAATGACAGAGAGACCAGGGCAGGTGTTGGTCTCTGAGCCTCCTCCCAGAACAGGAACATAAGCTTTACGGCCATGCCCCCATGCCAACCTACCCCCTTCAGCCCCATATCATGTCCAGCTGCCCAACTGGCCTCCGTTGGTGTATCAGTCAGGGTTCGGGCAGGAGAAAGAACACACCAGTCATTTGAACAGAGGGAGTGGCCTAGGACAGGTCAACTAGGCAACTAATGTTGCAAGAAGAATATTACAGGAATTAGCAATGCAAATTATGAATCTTGCCACCACCTGGGGCTGGAAGCAAAAGGAAGAGATTGGAATGATCCAAACTTAGAAGCTGGGGCCTGTGGAGTTGGGTGCTGCTCACCTGGGGCAGATGTCTTGGCGGTAGGAGTGGGGGGCAGTCAGGGGTGATGAGGCTGATCCCACAAGTGTTGGAATAACTCCTAACTGGACTCAGTCATCGTGACTGAGGATGTGCTGCTGCCAGGGGGACAATATACCTCCGGGGTGACTAATGCTCACAGAAACAGGAAGAGAAGAGGCCAGGGGATACACATGTAAAGTAGCATTTCCTTTGGTGCTGCCCCTAGGCTGGTAAAGCTAGAGTTGTCTCAGAGGTTAATTTCTGTCCTTCCTGGTAGAGAGGCATCTTTACAAACTTAGATCCTACTCTTAGACAAATAGGGAGATGGCAAGGACCTTCTCTCATAGACCAGTCCTCCCTTACCCATGGGGGACACGTTCCAAGACCCCCAGTGCCTGACCACAAATAGCATCAAACCCTGTGTATACACTATGTTTTCTCCTGGGCTTACATACCTATGATAAAGTTTGCACAGCACAATGGGCTTTGGGGCTATTATTAAGTAAAATAAGAGTTACTTGAACACAAGCTCTGTGATACCACAGCAGTTGATCTGGTAACTGAGCTGGCTGCTAAGTGACTAAAGAGCAGGTGGTGTAGACAGTGCAGATACACTGGACAAACGGGCAATTCACAACCCAGGCTGGACAGAGCAGGACAGCATGAGAGTTCATCACGATGCTCAAAACGATGTGCAATTTGAAACTTATGCATTGCTTATTTCTGAAATTTTCCTTTTAATATTTTTGGCCTGTGGTTGAACACAGGTAACGGAAACTGCAGGAAGCAAAACTGTGAATAAGGTGGGACTACTGTATCTGCTTCTTCTCAGTTGCCTTCAGCTCAAAATAACCCTTATACCCAAAAGGCATATTTTGAGGTGGCGTATTCTGGTACCCTTCAAAATGTCATAAAAAGCATCCCTATAGATATAGAAACATGCCTTTGAGACATTCTTGGAGAGTAGTCTATATAAGGGGGGAAAATTCTGGCTAAATATATGGTACCCACGGTATAGACTTGGTGGCATTCAGGGCATTAGGGAGCGTTCAGCTCAGCTTAATCCTGCAGGGCAGAGAAGATGGGTGAAAACCTTTGCAGTTGTCTGGGCTCAGAGCATGTCCTGCAGATAGAAGGTGAGAAAGCTTCAAACAGGAAAAGGGAGAAGGGACACTGCAGTGGGGAAATGATCCTTCCCATCTAAGGGCCCTTGGTAAGTCATGCCAGTGTTCCACCCCAGGGGATATTTGAGGAGTCTGGATGCCAACCATCTTGAAACAACAGCTAACAATTCTCGACCTTGCATGATTAAGTGCTGAGTCATGCGGCATTGGTGGTGAGTGGTGCACAAGTCAGGAGGAAAGAGAGCTTGCTAAATATTGTAGTCTGCAGGAAATGGGAATTAGAAGGGCCTTGGCTGGGGCGGAGAGGGCAAACTTGAAAGGGGGCAGGTGGGGAGGTTATAAAAACAAACTGAGGGAAGTTCGCCCCAGGAATTTAAAATCAATTTAGTATTTATTGAGTTCATACTATTTTCTCAGCACTGTGCCAAAGGCTGTGGATGGTTAAGGAGCTCTCAAAGATTTTATAGTCTGGTTGGGGAAACGGTCAAGGCTTGGATCAAAAAGAGACAAGTGCATATTCTGAGCGGCAGTGAGGTCCCTGCTGAATTCATAGTGGGCCCAACCGGCACAGCTTTGAGACCTGCTCCAGCCACAATATATTAGTAGAACAAGTTATTGTTTGACTTGTGTCTTAAGGCGAAGAAATTCTCAACTGCAGAGAACATAGAATTAGAAAAAGCCATCTGTGTTTCTTTGAGCTGTCTGCTGGTGGAAACAGAACTTGACGACAAAGTCAAAAAAAAAAAAACAAAAAAAACTGGATTTTTATTTTCAATTCTTACTCATGTAGCAGTGGGTTGATGTTCTGTGGCAGTGGCCTGGCATCATCACCTCCCTGTGGCACCTGATGTGCTATTTGAAGAGTCTCATCCAAAAGGTCTTCCAATACCCTTTTGCCAGTACAAGTCCATGAGCTACTGATATACACGGTATAGACAGATCTCTGTTTTCACATTACACACGTATACTGCCCACCTACCAACATATTTTTTAAACCTTTATTGGCTTTCATTTGCTTTGGTTTCGTCTTATAAATATGGAATGAGAGAGAGAGAGAGAAAAAAGATAGTTTGATGGGAAAAGGCAAGAATTTTAGTGTGGATGTGAAGTAGGAGAAGAAGAAAGAAACAGCAAATGAGCCAGAGAAATTGACTTGACAGCTCGGCAGGGAGAGCAGGAAAAGAAAGAGGGAGAAGGAAGACGATGAATAAGAAATGTTCCTACATAAACAGAAAGACATTTTTGGGTAAAAGCGACTGAGCTTAATTGATATAATAAAACAATGCAGTGAAGGGTGAGGACAGTTGGATGATGGAAGAGAAGTGGATAAGGAAGGAACATTTCATCCAGGGGTAATTAAAGGAGGTGGAAGGACAAAGACACTGGCTCACCCTGACCATTACTTCTGCTCACTGTCCTTGCCCATGTGTTAGTCAGAACACTAACCAAGCTGCGGAACAAAGAATCCCCAAACGACCGTGACTTAAATAAGATAGAAATTAATTTTTCTCTCAAATAAGAGTCAGGACGGAGTAGGTGGTGGGACAGTACAGGGAGCTCTGTCCCATGAGGTTGCACAGGGCCTGTGGCTCCTCCTCTCTGGGGCTCTGCAATGCCCTGAAATGTCACACTCACCAGGGACTCCCCTCAAGTCCCTGGAAGGGGAGAGAGTCTGTGAAGGACAACACTTTCCTTTTATGTGACAGAGCACCTCTGCTTATGCTTCAGTGGTGAGAATTTGGTAACACAGCCCCGGGGAGGCTGGAAAATGTGGTCTGGCACTGGGAAGCCATGGGTCCTGCTGGGACTCAATGTTTCAATGTTCCTGAGACTCAAAGAAGAAGGGGAGAGTGGCTTAGGGCTGGAGCTGAAGGGGGCGATTCGTCTCTGTTCCAACCCGGTTCTGCTCACCTAGGACAAGATATGCTGCAGCTAATAAGACGAGGAATGACCTTAGGAAGGTGTTCATTCATAGATTGGGAGCTTTGAGTCTAGCTATAGTGAGAATGCACCCACATAGTCGTTAAGAACATAAGCCAACCAAAAAATTTAAAAAGCTGCCATTTATTTATTACCTCATAGGTGCAAGGCACTGGCTGAGAGCTTTAGGTAAGTATTTTATTTATCTCTTCTTAAAATTGTATTGTTATTTTCACAATTGAGGTTCAGAAAAAGGATCTTTTTTCCAGATCACACAGTGCGTACATTGGGGAGCTCAATGGTTGGTGCTAGGACCCAGGAGAGCAGCCCTACCCAGAATCTACCGCACTGCCTACGACAGTCCTACGTGATATTAGCGCCTCCATTTTATGTTAGCGACATAAGGACCAGCATGAGGCAAACTAACTTGCTCAAGGTCACACTCCCAACAAGTGGCAGCAGTGGCGTTCGCACCTGGCGCCCAGGTATAGAGGCCTCCCTGTCACGGCTGGCACAGGGGTAGCCAAGCGACCACTTGGGGCGGCTCCGCTGTGGTCACAAAGGGCCTCCGCGGGCTGGGCTGTTTGGGACCGGGCCTTGCATCCCGCCCAGCCCGCGCACAGGTGTTGGGGCCGTGGCAGCTCCATCTTCTACCAAGGGGGTTCACAGGTGGGAACATGCAGGGCACAGTTCAGGCAGCAACTAATTCCAATTTGTTATTAATAAAAGCAGTTCAAAAAACATTTGGCAACAGACCGCGGGATCCAGTGCTGTTGATGAGAAGGGTTTAATGGGAGAACGCTCAGCTGCAGCAGATGGATGTCGACAGGGCCTCTCCAGCGCCTCTCACTCTGTTTTCCTTTGTCTTTGAATAAGTTTGGAGGGGGCCATGTGTGAGCCTGGATGGATGGTTTTGAACCACAGCTCGTTAAAAGCAGGCGCTTCCCTGAGGGTTAACTATAAAGGAGAAGTGGATTGCCAGAACGATTCCCTCTTGGTTTGGGCTGTTTCCTCATGGAACAGAAGAGCCTTTGGCCAGCTTGCAAACGTAACTGCTAGCCCATTAGGTATTTGAGCCAGGGTTGGGAATGAGACACAAAGTAAGTTCCTTGATCCCTCCGTCCCTGCCTTGGTAGTAAAGAACCCTGCCTCTGGGTTTTAACCTGGCTGTGCCGTCAAGGGTATAAGTAGCTCCTGTCTTGGCCTTGAAACCTAGCATCAGTGGAGAAAGGTTAGCCCAAGCCTATAGGAACCTTCACGGAGCCAGTGACTCTCCAATCCAGGCTGCACCTGTCTGCAGCTGATCCCTGAGAATGGCCTGGGACCTCCAGGGAGATGCGGCCCTCTAGTGACAAGCCTTTAAGACCAAGCAAGGCCTCTGGGAGACACATCTTTTTTTTCCCTTGTGGATGAAGCCAGCAGCTCTTCTGCTGCACCTTACTTTTGCATATGAAAGGCCTGGTAATTACTACTTTCATCCTTAAAGCATGCAAGTGACATGCAAAATTAGCACTTGAGAAGATCCACTTTTAGACCTTGTTGTAAAGCAAAACTTATTATTTGAAGATAAATCAATTTCTGTTGCCTGTATTTGCGGTTTCCCCCAGATGGCTAATTACCAAAGATAAATGTGTATAAACACAAGCCTTCTCCCTCTCCATCCATCTTCCCTGCCTGCCTGTTTATCCAGAGGTTAATAATCACACTCCTGTAGTGTATTGCCATAGCGATGCTTTCGATGGGCCCCGGCAAGTTTATGACCTTTTATTACAAACAGAAGGACATGCGTTTCAAGAAAGGAAGGTCATTTTTTAGAGATGAATGTGCAGATAACTAGCCTCTCTGAGACTGAGCCAATAGGAAAAAGAAAACAGAAAGCAAAATAAAAAGAAGGAGGGGGGAAGCCCACATACAACCACACAAAACAAACGGCATAAATGTCACGGAAATCGGTTCACAGCAAAATTAAATAAGGTCCCTGCAAGCATTAATTTTCATATTTTCTGTTTATGCACTGTTAAAATTATTCCCGGGCCTTGATTTATGAGGAAGTAAGGCCATGGACCATCATTCAGCCACTCATCAAATTCAGTTAAGGGCTGGAACATCCATTCAGATAGAACTGACTTCCTCTCTGGTCAAAAGGGGAAGTGGAAAGTGCTGTTCTCTGTGGAGCAGCTTAGGGCCTCCGTGTGCAAGGACTGAGGTTCAGTTTGTTTTCCTTCCTTCCTTCTTCCTTCCTTCCCTTGCTTCTCATCTCCCTCCCTCCTCTCTCCCTCCTTCCTTCCATCCTCCCTCCCTTGCTTCCTTCCTTCCCTACCTCCTCTCTCCCTCCTTCCTTCTGTCCTCCCTCCCTTGCTTCCTTCCTTCCCTCCTTCCTTCCTCCCTCCCTCCCTTCCTAATTATAAAGTCATACATGCTCATTATAACGATGAAAGAACAGGGAGGAATACAATCTGCCCCTTTCCCATCTCTCATTCCACTTTTTGGAGGTAACCAGTGCTAAGAAATGACTAATTAAAAATAGAGCTCTGATCCATGCAGGGCAATGTTCTAAGCCATTTGCACATATTAACTCATTTTATCCTTATAAAAGCTCTACAGAGGTAGGTACTATTGTTATTGAAATTGCAAAGGGGTTTTGGCCTGGGTCCAGTTGCTCATGGCACAAAGATCCAATTATTGAGACAATGAGGACTGCCAAGGAAGAAAGGAATTTAATTTAATGTGAAAGACATCTTGTCAGGGGAAGCTGCTTCAAATCAGTCTCCCTGAGGCTGAGATCATGGGCTTTTAAAGGAGGGGCCACGTGCCTTGGGGCAGGTAGTGGTGTAACTAACAAGGGGCTACTGCCAGCTTGGGGGCAGGTGGTGAGGGATGGTGAGTCCTGACCTCAGAAAGTCTGCTCAGGGAACTTCAGAATCTCAAGACCTTAGTCTTGGAGAAAATCTAACATTTCTGGGAAACAACTCAAAAGAATCCAGTAGTTAGTTAAGGGAGAGGATTATTAAAAAACATATAGAGGTCATTGAAGTTTGCTGGTTACACTATCATTGTTTACAGGTGAGAAAACAGAGGCTCAGAGAGGTTAAGCAACATAGCCAAAGTCACATAGGCAGTAATAGGAAGAAGAGGGAACCAGGTCCTCCTGTCTGTGGGTCTCCTTGGCTCTTCGCTGAGATCTCGTTCTGCAGCTATAGCTCTACCAGCCAGCTCCATCAAAAGCTGGGGACTTTCTTGTGCTGGTGAGTAGTTGGAGGAGCCTAGACTGACATGGAAGACATATGACTTCCTGACCACTGTTTTGCCTGACATCTGGCTTATGTCAAGATGAAATTGTACTAGACAGACTCAAACAGGTCAGGAAGACTATTCAGGACTATTGCACTAGGAGTCAAGACTATTGCAATAGACATGAGAGATTGAGCTCAACTCTGAATATAACAGGGACAGCCGGAGATGTATAGATGAGGGGTAGGGTGAGGGAGTCAGCAGATGAAAAATTACCTACAGGAGCTTGATTAGGTAGCAAGAATAGAGGATTCTTGCTAACCTGGCTTAGCAGGGTTCTTGCTGAACTGGTCTGGCCAAAGATGAGAAGAGGGCTCAGAGGAAACTTACTAAAGCTTGGTCAAGAAAAGATTCCTTGTCAGTCACCTCCTTGAATTTCAGAAATGCACAAATGCAGAAATATGCCAAAGCATGTAACTCTGTTCTAATTAATTTGTCAACAGCATCTTGTATGTGCTGTGCTTGCCTGTGTATGTTTCCTTGTTGTGCTCATTCTGAACTGCCTCAAAATCTTTGGGCTTCAGGATCCAGTATGAATCAACTCTTTAAACTTCTCTTTGCTTTGACAAAGTGTATTTAATGTAACAGTATAGAATAACTTAATCCCAGTTATTCTAATTTCTTCCTTCTTCTTCTCTGAAAGTTCCTTACTAAACTATATCCCAACTCAATTCAAACCCCAAACGGACCTTCCAATTAAATACCATTTCTGTGAGACTCAAAGATTATATTAGAACCAAACTGTTCTTATCTCTGTACATGGTTTGAAGTTTGATTTACATTCATCCATTTTTTTTTCACAAAATTTAACTTCCTGTCTACTCAGGGCTGGGGTCCATGCTAGATGCTGGAGATGAGAGATGAATAGGACATTATCACCTCCACACTGGAGGAGAGCGCAGGCTGGCCAACACAAGCTTGAGAAGAACGTGCTAATTACTCCGAAAAGGGTCAAGGGGAAAGCTTTCAGCATTCAGAGACAGGGAAGGGCCTCACGGAAGAATAACTAGTGATTGGGGAGGTTTGGCTGGTAAACACAGCTCCAACTGTTTACATAGTGAAGGGCCACCTGTTTTCCACACTGAGCAGTAATAGGCTGAAACCTAAGGGAAGGCAGACAGCTCCTTGGCAGGGTGTTTAAACAATACTGAGAAGGCATCCATGTCTTTTTTCTTTTTTTTTTTTGAGACAGAGTCTCACTTTATTGCCCAGGCTAGAGTGAGTGCCGTGGCGTCAGCCTAGCTCACAGCAACCTCAATCTCCTGGGCTCAAGCAATCCTGCTGCCTCAGCCTCCCGAGTAGCTGGGACTACAGGCATGTGCCACCATGCCCAGCTAATTTTTTTCTATATATATTAGTTGGCCAATTAATTTCTTTCTATTTATAGTAGAGATGGGGTCTCGCTCTTGCTCAGGCTGGTCTCGAACTCCTGAGCTCAAACGATCCGCCCACCTCGGCCTCCCAGAGAGCTAGGATTACAGGCTTGAGCCACCGCGCCCGGCCAGGCATCCATGTCTTAAAACTTTTTTTTTCAGGTACCCACTGAAGGCTTTTGAGTTGCTAGAATTCCCAATTTCCCCTTCCTTCTTTCTTGGCTGTAAACTGACAATCTGAGAAGGTTCAGAATGAACCACAGAAACAACTGTGGGACATACACAGGGCAATAAATCCATCTCATAGTCACATGGAACAGGGTTGACTGCAATTGTTAATTAAGAAGCAGAGGACACAAAAGGCTGCCCTGGCTGGGCCCTTCCTTTCTCCTCCTCTTCTACCTTAGTAATGAATCCAACCTTCTCTGAGGCTGAGTTAAACAGGAGTCTTTTTGCTAGAGTGTACTAACCTGTTCTTTCCTAATTTAAAGAGATGATAGCTTTGATTTCTAGGAGTGCTGCCTGTTTACTTGCTTTTACATTTTCTAGTACCTTATAATTAGTAAAGGAGTGGCCCCTGTCCCTATTGGATAAGCATGATTTATGTGACTTAGACGCTCATTGGGTTTGGACGTGTAGATGCCATTCATTAAGAGGTGGACACACGCAGTTTTAAAGTGATATGATTGTTTAGAGCTTAATAGTCGTGCTGTAGACTATAAGCTGCCCAAAAAACCCAAGATCAGAATGTGGGGTGAGATTCTGGAATAGAAACACCAGAGGCTTCCCTGACACCATGTTCTTCTTCATGTGCTAATATCTCTCTTTATTATGGGGTGGAGCTTACATGGTAACATGGGTACAATGCAGAAATGAAATATTTTTTCCGGGTTATCTACTGGTATGTAACCGACTAGCCCAAAACTTAGTGGTTGAAATAATAGCATTTATTTTGCTCATATGTCTATTAAGTGTGCAGGGCTTGGCAGAGAGTTCATTTCTGCTCCACTTGGCGTCCACCCTGGTGGCTGGAAGGTTGGGATCTAGAATGGTCTGAAGGCTCCCTCCCTCACTGGCCAGTGGCTGATGACGGCTGTTAGACCTCACCTGGGCTGAGTGCCGAACACCTAGACTGTGGCCTCTACATATGGCTTCAAGGATACATTTATCCTTGAAAGAAAGAAACCCAGGTAGAACTGCGTTGCCTTTTCAATTCCAGTCAGGGCACATAGCGTGACCTCTGCTGCATTTTGTCTGTTGGACATATGCAACCTTATTCAAGGGGAGGGAAACTAGAGGGATATCCCAGTTGGAAATATCCCTTTTGATGGGAGAAATATCCAAGACTTTGCAGGCACGTTTTAGAACCAGCACAGAATTATCTACAGAAATTTGGTGGACGTTTCCTCCTCTAATTCGGGTGGAAGATGTTGCATTGTCTGTTCTCACGTTTCCGAAGGGCAGCAGAGTAGGAAGAATGACTCCCGAGTGAGGGCAAGCTGGAAGGGCCATTGCCTTCCCTAGGGGACCCCGAGTAACACGGAGGCTACAGCATTAAGCGGGGAGCCTGGGGACCCCTACATTTATCTCCTGCTGCTCTCAAGTCTGAGCGCAGAGGGGAGATCAGCTCCTCCAGTCCCCCCTTCCTTGCCGGCCTTGATGACAACCCACAGGCCCTTTTTGATTGAGTGGCTTTGCAGGCAGTCACTGCGGGGATCAGAGGAGATGCAAGTGACACCACAGGAGGTGACAGAGGCTCTGGAATGGTTGCGCACTGACTGAATAGCAGACTGATTTTCTCCCAGGTGGTGAAGGACGGGAGCTGCCCTGCACCATGGTGGCCTTCTCCTCGGTAATGTCCCCGCTTCCTACCATGTGTCAGCAAGGCCATCAGTGGACACTTCATCTTTCTCAGAACATTCAAGGCAGACCCCACCCAGGAAGGCAGGCCTGTCCCTTGGAGCATTTCCTCACAAAGGCCCTGTGCCCTCCCTGAAATGTCACCACTAAAACGCCATTCCTTGGGCCCTTAAGGGTTCTCGGTATCCAAGGGCACTCTCTTAAGAAGCACATTTTTTTTTTTTGGAATAGGGCCCACCTGAAACCCTCAGCTGCTAAGGGAATGACAGGTCAACCAGGTAAGGCCCCGGCCTAGAATCGAATGCACAATGGTCAGGGTGATGAATCAGCCTCTGCAAAGCACCAGAGAGAGCTGGCAGGGCAGTGGGTGCTCTCAGAGACCCGTGGTCCACCAACACCCCCTTCTCATCCTCCTGTCTTTGATCTGCAGCACCAAATGCAGAGGCAGTGGTTGGATCATGTTGCAGCTCTTGCCAGCTCTGACCTTGCAGGTGGGACCCTGAGATGCTCTGGTTCTTGTCTGTAAATACAGAGCATGCTCTGAACGGCTCTGTGGGGCTCAGTGTCCCAAAGGCTTGGTTTGCCCCATGCAGTTCCTGCACATGTAAGGTGGCTTTGAGCCCTTTCATGGGATCTTAGACTTGCAGGACTGCCAAACCCATGTCTATCCTGCCCGGGCTGGGGCCTGGGCACCCACAGCCCACAGAGCTGCCCACACCCAGCCAGGCACGCTGCTCCACGTCCCGTGGACAGGTCTGACCTCCTTGGTGCCCTCTCAGAGATTAGTCCTGGCTCCAATCTGTTTGCTCAAAGTCCAAACCATTATCTCCCTCTCTTCTCTCCATTCATCCCAGAGTTGTACAGTTTTACCCCCAACCACTGTGCAGCAGCCAGCTTCAAATCTCGAATCCTGATCCTTGCAACTTTTGTATTGTCAGTGCCTTAAAGCTCCTCTGCCAGCCTCTACTCACTGAGTCAGTGTCCCTTGGACCTAGGTACCAGCCGAGTCATATTTGAATTCATCTCTATGCCTCAGTTTACTCATCTGGAAAATGGGCGAATGATAGTAGTAGTATCTACTTCATAGGATTGTTATGGGGATAAAATGATGGTATCTGACATAGAGAAGTGCTTAGTAACGTCAGATACTATGATCACTACAATGAGTGGGGTGCTGTTCACTCCCTCTAGATTCCAGTCCTGCCCTGTCCACTCTGTGGAATCCAAGCCAACAGTCAAGGCTAATTTCTCGTGTTTCCAGTGGCTTGGTCTTGAGTTCCTTCCTTGCCTCCCTGGGTTTGCATTGTTGGTGGGTACCTGCAGGTCCCAAGACTGTGCCAATTCGGAGCTCAACTGGACAGAGGCCTGGTGTCCCCAAGATGCCACCTGCCACCTCCTACCTACTCTCCGGGAGCCGGAGGTGCTTTGGGATCTCTGGGAAGGGCAGCCCTGAGCTCACGTGAAGATGATACACTATGTGGGATGGCAAAAGTGACATTGCAAATGAGAGAAATCAACTGTTCCAACTCGAGCCGGTGTCTAAAGGAGAAGAGGACAGCAAGTCCCCTGAATATATAGTCCTGACCGCAGGCCTGCTAGAAATCAGCCTCGGCCGGGAAATTGAGCTGTGATGATTACAAAGAGTCGGAATGATGGCTTCAGTCTTGATGCTTCAGTCGTGAGCACCATAACGAGCAGCCCAAGCCCTTTCACATTAAATGTTTAAGAGAGAAGGATGGTCTGTGAAGGAGGATCTTGTTATTCCCTGCAAAGCGACTATGAAGATGTCAGGCATATGGAAATAACAGATGGGAGCGGAGAGCCAAGATCATTACTCTGAACTCTTAAGTGCCGTTATTGATGAGCATGGCCATGTCGCTGGGCAGAGAGAGGTGCTGGGAGCAGGTGGGAGGTGCGTGAAGAAGGAGATGCATGAACCAGATATTTCAAAACATCAGGGGACAGAGAGAAGCTGCGTTGGGATTCAGGCATTCTTGAAAGTAAAAAGAAAAAAAAAGGAAAAACAAATATAAGGGTTTGGGCTTGAATGTGAGCAAGGAAGATCCCATCAGCAGGTAATTCACAGACTGATTGGTTTATTTCTATACAATGTAGTACTTGTCAGCAGTGGAGGATCACTCTG
Source organism: Mirza zaza (assembly GCA_008750895.1). Classification (NCBI taxonomy): domain Eukaryota; kingdom Metazoa; phylum Chordata; class Mammalia; order Primates; family Cheirogaleidae; genus Mirza; species Mirza zaza. The sequence continues at coordinate 36,979 of VSMD01069837.1, read as the reverse complement.
AAAATCAGATGAAACGGTGCCTTCTCTTTCTACAGAATGCCCTTATGAGTGCACGATCAGTTTGGGATAAACAGCATGAGGAGTTTGCAAATCGTGGCTCAAACAGTAGGCTTTTCTCTAATAGAAAGAGGTGTGGCAATGGCCAGTATTCAAACCCTAGGCTTCCACAGATTTCCAACGGCGACACAGACAGGATGCTCTTGGGATGGCCCCAATGCCTTGGCTGGGAACTCTGTGGTGTGTACAAGGAAGCTTCTGTCCCCACTAGGAGATAGGGTGTTCTGGTGGGGTTGGAGGCTTCCTCGAACCCTTCTTCCCTGAGGCTTGACTAAAATCAGGCTAGTGGCCTCTTTAATTATTCTCCCATCAATGTGAACTGATGGGACTATGACTGTATAGAGTTTTGGGTGAGGAATATTTTTGGGGGATGAAATTGTCCCAAATATTGTGTAATGTTTTATACCTTGGTCTCTAGAGACTAAACAGTAGTGACCACTTCCTGGTCATTCTGACCACCTCCCATCAATTTTTAAATGCCACCTAAGAGCCTGCAGGATAATTTAAGTGGAATGAAACCACTGCTTCCAATCTCAGTCTCCAGTTCTGTTTCCAAACTTTCTCTGGCTTGATCCCAATGCTTTGCTGAGAGCCTGTGACCTATGTCATCAACATTCCTTTTCCCAAGGCTGAGTGAGAGAAGAGAGCCTCTAAGTCCAGCCCCCCCACTTTACTCTGCATAGAGGGGAACTTGGTAAGTCCCATGGGGACGTTGATAGCTTAGAACATACTTGTTTATACAAAGTCAAGTGAATTCCTTTGCTGAAGGCCTTTTCAAAGCTGATATCTCAAGGCCACACTCTTCACTGAGGACTTTCCATCAGTGAGCACATTCCAGCTCTAGGAAGTGTGTGCTATGAAAACCTGGAGTTTGCAGATGAGAAAACTGAGGTTTGGAGTTATGGAGGAGCTTGATAATATGTGTCATAAACTAGATTCAAACCCAGTTCCATCTGTTGCCAGGGCTCATGTGCTTTTAGACTCTACATTCTCCTGATGTATGAATATATGTTAGGGACATGTATCAGGTGGTGTATGCCAAATTTATTTGCCCACATACAACAGATCAGGTTTCCCTAGAAGCAGATCTGGGATTTGTGTGCAAGAAGCTTATTGGGATCAACACCTGTTAAAAGAAGCAAGACTGGGTCAATGGAAAAGCTGAACTTGACCCATCCTACATGGTGCTTTGGAGGTGGGATGTCCTTTAGAGTTGTCCCAGAGTGGGATGAGGAAGCTGGGCCTTTATTATGACCATGGCTGCTCCCAGAGTCACCTCATATAAACCACAAAATGCAGGCTGTCTTGGGAAGGGAATGTGGCCTTGAGTGAGGCAGCTCTCTTTAGTGGCGGGCGACTTCTGGAGAGGTGGCAGCTGGGGGAATGAGTGCATCAGTCTGGAGGATCCAGGTAGCACATGACAACACCCACTGTGACACAGAGTCCTACTTTAGAGGAGCCACGTGTGCACCTAGTGATCTGGGGGACACAATTTGGGGAAGCTGCCTCAGGGATTGCAGTTTCAACCATCACTAGTTGGAAGCTACGGGTCTTACCACGTTTATCCATTCAGAGCTTCTAATACCAAACTGCGATACTCCATGAGTCTACCCAGTTTAGGCATTTTTAGGCATTTAGGCACAGTTCAGGCACAGACTCTTTAAGATGAACTTAGAAAATCTGCATACAGGATGTAGAGATAAATGGTGTTGAGTGTCTTATAGTGTACTATACTCCGAAGCTAGTTAGTGGCAGAACTAAGACTACAACGGGTGCCTGGCTCTTAGATCAGTGCTCTCCCCGTTGCATCTGCCTGCCCTTGGCCCTGGGACGGGCATGTGAGGAAGTTATATTCAGGAATCCCTTAACCAAAAGGGCAGCCAACCCTATGATTTGGAAGTTCTATTTTGAGACCAGTTAAAAGGGAGGAATTTCAGTTCATTGCTCATTTGTCATTCACCGGATCTGGGATGTCCCTGGGCAATGCTGAGCTAACATTCCGTGGTGTCTACAAGATGACACGCAGTGTGTTGAAAGGTAGGCATTAAAGACCTTTGACGGCGTTAGAAGAGGGTAATGCGGCCTCCCGAGAGTGATAAGAGCGAGAACAAATGTGAGCCGAAGATCAAACACCCGCCTGCTACACAAGACAAGACTGAAATGGGACACCAGGCAGCCTCCGAGGAAAAGAGGCGGTGACAGGATCATTGCTCTGAAACAGGAGGATGACTGATCTCCAGAATAAACAGATGGACAGATCACAGCCTAATTTAGGTACTGCTTTGAGGTGACTGCCACTGGGGCTTTGGTTTGTCTTCTATAAGTAGTTCCTAGCTTTGCCAGAATATAAATAGAGCACATTGAGACAAAGCTTAAAGGAACCTAAAAGATGTGATAGCCCAATTTCTTTACTTTTTTTCCAGAAAACCAAAGCCCAGAGGAGTTTATTGATTTGTTTAAGGTGACACAGCTAGTTAGTAACAGCAGAAGTTGAGAAATCGGGTCTTTTTTACTCAATTATTCATTTATTCCATAGACATTAGGCATTTCATGTGCGTGGTATCTGGGGTCGAACCTGATGGACTATTAGGTTGATTGGGGCACACTGTTTGAGTTCAAGAACTTCTCAATTGACTGGGCAGAGACTCATGAACAAATAACGAGAGAGAAGACAACAAAATGCAATCTGAAAGCATTTCCATGGTGCTCAATGATATGCACAAAGTGCTGAGAGCTGCGGGCTGATCCCGGGGTGGTTGAAGAATTTTGACAGAGATGTTGTATTGGATGCGACCGGTTTGCACCAGATCGTCTTGCAAGGAGAGTCAGTGCCTTTAATTTTCAGCCTCAATCCCGCCCATGTTGTAGAATCAGTTCTGAACAGAACAGAAGGTGTATTAACTGTTTTGGGTCCAAAGCAGTGAGGGTCTGGAATTACCTCTGTGTGCCTGACCACCCATCTTTGGCATGACTTGAAGTGGCCCAGTGTAAAGGGACGTATTAGAGAGGAAGGGAGGCTCATGGGTACCGCTTGCAGGAGGTACCCTTGAGTCTCTGTCTCTGCCTCTCCATTTCCAGATATGACATGGGCTTCTCTCTGTGTGTCCGCCTCCTGGTCCTGCTGTCTTTGGCCCAGCCTTCTTGGCTTATTTGCCACCATGCATATGTCCCAGTCGAGTCAGCTATGACATCTGGGATTATATGACTATGGCGCTCTGGTGTCTGCTGTTCTTTGGGCTGTCCATAGATTCTGTGTTTCTTCCAAAAGAGAAGACAAACTCATGTGACTCAATTTGGATGAGCTGCCCACCCCTACCCCAGGCTGCTGTGGTCAGGCAGTGGTCAGCTACCATGGCTGGCCACCCTTTGGCTTTCTCTGTTGTCAATGGCTGTGAGTGGCACCAGCCCCGAAGTGGCTGGAGCTGGGCACGTACCCTGAATATATCTAAAACATATCTACTGATCATCGACTCTGAAATATGTCTTCATCTATAGCTTCCAGATTTTAGGAGACTCCATCTCAGTTTTCTTCCTTTTTAACTAAGCTGTCCCCTGTCGTGGAGTTCGGCTTTCTTGATTGCCTAGTGTAGTAGGCTGCTTAGCCTGCCACAGCCAAATCTCACAGGCTGGATGGCTTACATAAAGAAATTCGTATTATTGCAGTTCTGGAGGCTGGAAGTCCCAGATTAAGGTGTTAGTAGGGTTGGTTTCTGGTGAGGCCTCTCTCGCTGGCTTGTAGATGATGGCTTCCTTCTCAACTATGTCCTTCACCTGTGTGTATGCTCTGCCAGTGTCTCTTCCTCTTCTTGTCAGGACACCAGGCCTGTTGGTAGGGCCCCACCTGTATGACCTCATTTAACTTTAATTACCTCCCATGAGGCCCTATTTCCAAAAAAGTCACCTGAGGGGCTAGGGCTTCAAGATATGAATTTTGGGGGCACACAATTCAGCCCATAAAACACATCTTCTAACTGGGAACCCTCCCAGTGGTGGGGGTGCCTCATTCCTGGGATCTTACCCTATGTCCTGGGCAAGTCGCTGTTAATGGGGTCACAAACAACCATGTGAAAACTTTGGCCAATACTAAAGTAGGCAAAATGGATATAGGCTGTTAGGATAACAGTTATCCTCAGGAAAGGTGACCAGGAGGAGTGATGAAACTTCTCAGAAGCTATTTTTTTAAATCTGGGTGCTGGTTACATAGCTGTATTCAGTTTCAACAGATGAAAATTCTTCAACCTTTATACTTACATCATGTGTGTTTGTTCTAGTTATCCGGGGCTGGGTAACAAATCACCCCACGACTTGGTGACTAAAAGTAATAACAACATTAATTTTTCTCATGAATCTGCAATTTGCGCAGAACTTGGCTGGGATAACTTGTCTTTACTACATTTGTCATCAGCTGGAGCAGCTGGAAGGCCAGGGCTTGGGATTATTTAACCTTGCTTAGTTCCACATCTCGAAATCAATGATGGCTGAAATTGAATCGAATTAGTGCTAGTTGTTGGCTGGAACACCCCCATGGGGCCTCCTCAGGTGGCCTGGGCTTCCTCACAGCATGGTGGCCAGGTTCCTAGGGTGAGCACAGAGCATCAGATGGAAGCCATGTTGCCTTTTAGGACCCTGTTCGTAAGTATATTGTGTCACTAGCCCTGAATTTTGTTCATCAAAACAGCCGCAAAGGCCCATCCAATTTCAAAGTGAGGACATAATAGTCTCTATCTCTGGGTGGGGAATGGCAAAGTTCTGAAAGAGTACTGGAGACCAGATTTACTGCCGTGGTGAAATAAAAGAAAACCCTGCTACAATGTTGTACTTTAACAAAAAGTTAAGAAAAACTTTAGGCACAATAAGATTGGAAACAAGTAACAGATGGTTTGGGAGAAACAAGTAGAGACAAATAACAAATCAGGTCGCCATCAAAAAGTCTAAAGTCATGCCATATATCTTAATCTACCCTTGATCTTCTAAAGAGCCTCTACCATTGTACAAATCTTTGACATGTAATCATCTTACACGAAGTAAAAGAATAAGCAAAAAGCTCACAGCAACCCGCATTCTGGTGATAGGCACGTTATTACACGGGGCTGGTTGAGACTTGTGTATGTTTTTCCCAGTCATTTGTAATCATGGTGGGGGAAAAAAAAGAACATTATCTACAAAATAAGAGGCTGCAGTGTGCAGGAAATGGAGCATGAAAAGGATTTGTGCTGTGATGTAGAGATTAGAAAGAACAACCCATGTGAATTAGCAAACAGCAGGCAGATATAGCACATTCAAGTGTAACTTCAGTGCAACTCTAAAGGATTTGTTACATGAAGAAATAGGAATTCTCCAAAGCAATATTAAATACTGACTTATTTTTAATGTTTTTTATTTTTGCAGAATGAAGCAGTGATTCCACTGGAATGATGTGGAAAGATTTTCAATCCCAAGGTGACATCAGAGCTCATTCCTGTTAGAAAACTTGGATGCTCTTTCTCCAGACATCACACCCTCTTCACTCCAGGTCATGCCCAAACATACGTATATCTACCGCTAACCCATGACATCACCCCAAACCAATCCATCAATCCATCCTTCTGTGCATTCCAGCTGAAAACTCCTGGCACTCTTCCCTGTTCTCAGAAGTTGTCTTGGGCCCTCCTTGCCCCATTTCCAGCGTATTCTGGGCTCCAGGCATGCATCATTGCACATCGAGCTGTCCTCTCTCCAGTTTGTCATACGTGTCCTGCCCCACCCCACCCCTTCAACCCCAGGGCAGACTTAGTTTTCTCCATTTTGTCTCTGAGAAATGGATCTCTTTTGTCCCAGGATTTCTTAGCCCTGGTTACTTTCAGTAATTCCTCTCTCTGCTCAAGGGCTGGCAGTTGGATCCCATCCTAACATTGTCTGAGAGGTTGACAGTGCTCCCCTGGGCGAGCTGGCACCATCTGGGTCACAACTTGCTACCACCGAGGGCACGTAGGGTGTGAGGTCTGGCGCAAACAGCGTAGACGCCAGACAGGATAATTGCACCACTGACATCTTCATAGGCACCTCGAGATACTATAAAAAAAATCTTGAAACTTGAAATTGAATTGCAATGATTTGCAGAGAAGAGTAGAGTGCAGATCTTGAAGGGCACTGTGACCCCCCCCCAAGCTTAGGTCAGGTCCTGACCCAGACCTCTCTTCCTTCTAGCTCAGTGTAGCTACTAAATCAGGTCTAATCTCACATCACACATTCACTGCACATCCCCAGTGCACGGTTTTTGTATTCTCAGTTAATATTTGTTAATTGGATGAAAAAACATCTCTTAATCTCCTTTACCATTACATTATTCAGACCTCAAAATTATATACTCTCAGAAAAAAGTAAGCACTGCCAAAATGGATTTACATTTTGAGTGTATTTCTCTTTCCAGCGGCAACTCGAGCTACCATTTGGTACCGTGAGCACGGATGGCAACTGTGCAAAGCTTCTCACGGGCAGAGCAATGGGGCACCTCGGCTCACCATCCGGACCGTATCCATCGGGATCCTTCACCCTCATCCTCCAACAGCTTCTACTCTTCTTAATCTCTGAAAAAGGGGGCAGCTCTATTTGTGGTTGAGGTGAGTAAATTAAAGAATGCTTTCCCCTTTTTCTAAGCCAGCTGTTTCCTTAAGATCCAGAGGGTGGTGAATTCTCACTGTGTTCTCTTCCCTGCACAAGCACACCCAAGCTGAGGATTGTTCTCCTGTGCTCGAAAAGAGCAATCATTTGCCACTTGACTTTTCACTTCCTTTTCTCGAAGGTGGTCAGTGTTTTCCGACCGACTGTCCGTCAATTGCTTCTCTGTCCACATTGCATCATTACTGGGTTAACCTCTCTTTAAGAGCCTTTCTGCTTCAAAAATATAGATATATTTGAGGACAGGGTTAAGGAAGGCCTTTGGATAGATATATAATAAAGCATCGTCAGTTAATGAATGTCAGTTAAAAATCTAACACACGTTTTTTTATCTTTGAGTTCCTGGGGAACATTTGAAAAGCCTTATCTGAATAAACAGTTCAAAACCCTTGGAAAGGATCACAATTTAATTAATTCCTCAGGCATTTACTGTGATGCTATGAAGAGTAAGACACAGTCTGTCTTGATCCTGTCTTGCTCAGCTAAGGAGGGTTCATAATGGCGCCTGTCTCTTTGGGGTGAGGTTTATTTTATGTATGTATGCATGTATTTATACATATGGAATGCTTCATGAATTTTCTGTCATCCTTGTGCCTTGCTAATCTTCTCTGTGTTGTTCCCATTTTAGTATATGTGCTGCTGAAGTGAGCTAAGGGTGAGGTTTAAACAGACAAGGAGGCAGTACCTTGTGCAGAATCAGCCTAGGAATTGCCTAGGTTGTTCTCTCTTGGAGCTTCAAGAAGATTCCAGTCTAGCAAAGAAGCCAAACAAAACAACAAAGATTTTGCCACAAGACAAAAAATTTTTACCATAAGACAAAATGTGTGACATTGCATAACAGAGGGCCAAACCACGGCTTCTGGGAGGTCACAGGTAAGGGAGGCTACCTGTGTGTCAAAGGTTCCCTTCATGGCCAGGGTTGCATTTGCTTTGGGTGTTGAAGAATGGGTAGAATTTCCATACCCAGGGATGTTGGTAGGATAGACCAGACTATATACATAAATCAGGGGTTTCAACCAGCGCCGACTGATATTCCAAACTGCCTGGGCAGGTCAGGGAGCATGGAAGTCAATGCACTCTAAGGACTGAGGAGTTTCTGAATGACCTTGTATCCCAAGAGATGGAAGAATGAGACCATCTATCCAAGTGAAGCCATGATGAGACCACAACTGCATGCTAGGAAAGATTAACCTGCAGTCATTGAGGGTTGGGGAAGTGGTAAGGATGCCAATGGGGAAGCCCAGGTCAAGGGTCATCAGCTGTCCCACTAGGGCCATATCCAGGGGAATTGGAGGAGGGCACCAGTGGCTGTGAAGCTTCCATTAGAGGGATTGGGGCCGGCTTGCAGGGGAGGCCTTGGAAATGTGGCTTGAAGTGGGTTTGCGCAGCCAGCTCAGGGTTCTCAGTGAGCTGGCATCTTGGTTGTTTGCAGAGGCTATGTGTGTAAGGGGTGCTCATGGAGAGACAGTGAGTTTCAGGGTAAAGGACCCCTAAGATACACGTTAGTCCTTTCACTGGAAGAGAGGATGGGGGACAGGATTTAAAACCAAAATTGTCGTCAGCTTTAGTCTGTCTTAATTAGGTCTCAGACTTCTGTTCTCTTCCATGTAAAATAAGAAGACTGGGAGGATGCTATGCGGTGTCATTTTGAATGTTATGAGTCTATGAATTTTACACATGCTTCTTTCAAGAATCCAGGAGATCTCAAGACTTTTGTGGTTTGCATGGTTGCTACCTGAGGCTTTGGGGAGCCAAAGGATGGTGGCCGCTGTGGCTTTGAGGTGGATTTTCTGAGCTGCACTGCCATAACCTCCATTTGCCTAGAACTTCTTGTATTCCTACTCTCTTCATGGTACACACAATCCATGTTATAGCCCAACTGAATTAGAGTCGGCTATGGTTTGACTATCTGTCCCCTCCAACACTCACGCTGACATTTAATCCCCAATGTGGCAGGATTGAGAGGTGGGGCCCTTAACAGGTGACTGGATCATGAGAGCTCTGCCTCATGGACTAATCCAGTCAAGGACTAACAGATTGATGGGTTATCATGAGAGGTGCACTAGTGGCTTTGTGAGAAGAGGAAGAGAGACGTGAGTTGTCACATGCAGCCCCCTCACCATGGGATGCCCTGTACAGCCTCAGGACGCCACAGAGAGTCCCCACCAGCAAGAAGACCCTCACCAGATGTGGGCCCTTGACCTTGGCCTTCTCAGCCTCCATAACTCTAAGAGATAAATTGCTTTTCTTATAGATTACCCAGGTTCAGGTATTCTGTTATAAGTAACAGAAAATGTACTAAGACAGTTGTCACTTAGGACGCACACAAACTGTTGCAATTATATTTAGTCCCTAGTTTTTCCTGGAAGATAATGTATAAGACAAGAAACATTTGTATTTTATGCTGACACCCTCAAAGTACCCAGCTGTCAATTCTGCCACTGGTTCCTGTCGCTTTAGATGCCTACTCTTTCTTTGCTTGTCAAGTCATGCCTGTAATCATTAGATAGAAGTTAAGAAGTGGGACTGCACAAGATTCTTTAATTCTTTGTTATGAACCTGTCCTAGGAAAGTTCTAAGTTTTAGTCTTCTGTATGTTTGGAGGAGGCAAAGACAATGCATAAAGATGTATAAACCTACTGATCACCCCAATATTTATTATAAAAACAGTCAAACATACAATCAACTTGAAAGAATTATATAGTAAATAGCCATATACCCACTGTCTGAATTCTTCTGTCAACATTTTAGGATACTTGCATTGCCACATCTTTTATTTTTTGATACAATGAAAAGTAAATTGCAGATATCAGAACACTTCCCCCTAAATGCTTCAAACTTGCTGATTTTACTTACTATATTCCAGGCACTGAGCTCAACACTTTATACGTTACTGCCTGGTTTCCTTCTCATAGTGATCCACACAGCTAGGATTACCTCTATTTACCTGTGTTCTCCATTGGACAGATGAAGTTTGAACACAGGTGCATATGTCACTAAAGTACTTCAATAAACACCGTGGAACTCACGCCCAATGTTGCACAACATGACATGGCATAATCGGGTCACAAAACCCGAATTTAGTTATAGGATTAGGTTTGATTTCAGGCTTGTAATAGGCTGATCACCAAAGTCTAGGATGTACATAGCCAAAAGTTAGGTTGAAAACGGGGTAAAGAGGAAAAGTAATGAAGACAGAGTGAGAGCCAGAGTCCCAGGGAATCTGAGGCTATAATTAGCAAGGACTGACATAGAATAATGACTAGGAAATTAGACATGTGTCTTGGAAGTCTAGGTGAGAAGCAGAGTCTCTCTGTATCCTTCCCCTCTCTCCTCCACTCATCTTGAAGTTCCAGTAATCTGTGCCATAAATCTAAACTGACGTTCCTAAGTGGGAGAAGTGATACCATCATTATGATCAATAGGCAGGTACTAAGTTCAAGGTGCCAGATCCAAAAAGCATAAGGCCAGTTATCCACACTTGGAGACTGACCCTTCTGTAGAGAAAGGCTTCCATGTGGCAGAGAAAATTATAGCTCTCTGCATACCCTTAGGCCACCCCCGCCATCCCCTTCCTCTTCCTAATCTGCTTGCAGTCAGATGGATTTATATAAGGCCGGTTTTGGCAAATGGGCTGTGAGTGGGAAGGTTGTCACTTTCCAGGTCTTTCTGTGTTTAAGGGTTGGCACGTGACTGTCCTGCAGACTCTGGCCGTGCCACATATGTCATTGAAGACCTGAGACCATGGAACTACATAAAAGAAATATCCAGAATCCCTGAGTGACTCCTTAGAGTGAGCCTCCTCGGAGAGCTGATGAATCCTCAGCAAACTTTGCATGAATAAAATGAGAAAATGAACCCTTAAATTTTAACCATTGGAATCTGGAAGTTTGTTTGTTATTGCAGCAAAGATCGGCTTATCCTGACTCATGCACTCTAACAAGGCAATGGATGGAGAAAGCGAAGAAGTGAGAGAGTACTGTGGAGCAGAGAGGAAAGCTCTATAATAAGTCAGGGAATTAAAAGACAAGACGCACAGAGATTATAACATATCTAGTATTTTCTGTGGGCTCCATGCTGGAACCACAGATGAGTATCATAAACCTACACATAAAGTTGCTTTTCTCTAATGAAAAATCCACACAGCAATTCCATGATCTTCCGAGGTGCTGATTTGCTCCATCCCAAACTTCTACCTTCAAAAACCCTCCCTTTAAACTCAGCATGTCTTGTTGTAACAGAAGGTCTTCTTGTTCCCAGAATAAAAAATACAGTTGCTCACCATCACCCATAAAATATTGCTTCATTAACTTGAAGACTGTAATTAACTACATATCAGCCTTCTGGCTCCAGGCAAATATCCATAATTCCTTTAGTCTTTCCTCACAGTCTGCTTCGAATCTGTTAATCATTTCCCCCTCGTCCGCTCACCATCATCAGTAGAAGGAAAAACAATAAAAAATCCTTTAGAAGCTACGCGCGTGTGGCCCTCTGTTAGGAGGGTGCTCCCACGTTAGACCGAGCCAGATTCACACACAAGCACAGGTGTGTGTGTGTGTGTGTGTGTGTGTGTGTATGAACAGATTTTTTTAAAAGATAGGTTAATAGTCTAGATGAGCAGAAAAAGAGAAGATTATTTATTTCACTAAATATTTAACATGGGATCATTTCAAATAGCGAACTCCCCTGTGGGGGTCCTTAAAAACGAGGTTGAATTTATCCCTCTCTAAAAATACTTAGAGTTGTTTATTTTGCCAATACGTTGACTGCCAGTGCAAGTCTGTTTGCAGAAGGGGTTCCCTGACCCCTGAAAGCAATTTTATGAAATATAACTGTGGCAAAACAAACAAATAAAAATCTGGGAGATGAAGAAAGGGAGGGGTCTGGACCTCAATCTACTGAGCATGATGAGATTTGTCTGGGGGAAGGGAAATGAAAGCTGCCATTAGGGAAAGGGAGGTGATCTGGTGGCCTGGGGAAGGGAGGAAGATGAGTGAATAACGAACAGGTGGAGGCAGGAGGAAGTGGGAGAATGGTACCCTGCACAGCATGCAGCTGTTACCATACACTGCCTGGTGTAGTGTCTTACAACACGCTTGCCAATGCTGCAGTGACAAACTCCTGGCTCATAGGAGCCTTGGCCTTACCTGGGGATTAGATCCAAGGGCCTTTGTCACCTGAGTATAATGTGCTTAAGAATCACCTGGCAAGTTTGTCACTACCCCATCCATCCTGATCAGTAGGGCAGGAGTGGGCTGGGGGTAGGACTAGCAGTTTAACAGACTCCCAAGTGACTTCCTTGCTGGTGCCCCGGGCACAGAGTTTTAAGCAAGATTTGGAAGCAACAAGAGGATTGGGCTCATGGCTGCAGTGCTTTTCCTGAGGATTGGGCTCACGGCTGCAGTGCCACTGGGCAGGATGGAACCTGGCAGGACAGTAGAGGCCCCAGCAACCAAGCAGTAAAGGAACTATGTTTTGGGAAGCAGATGGGGTAGAATGTTCTGGAAATGGCACCCACGCAAGGGTGGTAAGTGGCCACCTGTAGACGGCAAACTCCAAGAAGGTAGAAGATGAGACAGTCTGGGTCACTATTACTCCCAGCACCTGACCCCATGCCCGGCACATGTAAGTGCTCAACAGATACTGTTGAGTTCAAGTGGAAAACAGCCCAGGGACCTGGGGGCTGGGGGGAACTGAGTAGGGGGGAGTTTGCTGGGCCAGAACATTCCAACTCTTCTGTGAGCAGAACTCGTCGTGGAATAACTGTTTTGGTTTTGTTTTATGCTCACTCTGCCGGCAAGCCAAGAATGGGAAAGAGAAGTACCCCTTTCCCCAGGGCCAGAAGCCCCAGGAAATGTGCTGACTTTAAGAGAAAAATTCAAAAAGTGGGTTTTACCAAATGGCTTGAATGGGCATTGACCTGACATCAAGTTCCCTCAGCCACACCGGGACCTGATCAGCTCTGGGTGCAACGGGGGACCTCCTCTCCAGGCAATCGACAACTGGAATCTAGATTTTCCCTTCCTAATGCTCACTTTTACCAAAGAACTTGGCCACGTGTATGGGTGGTTTAAGGACGTGAGCAATTCCGTTATCACCTAGTGGCCAATATATAATTCTGTTAAAGATCAGGACCAAAGATACTCTAAAATATGACTGTTTAAGCAAAATATTCCATTGTTATCTGGTGCTTTACTGTAAGCACATGACAGAATTGAGCAGGGTAATACTAAGCTTCTGAGACCGTCTGTGTAGAGACGATTTTTTCCTTTGCAGCCCTGACATTCATGAAAGCAGAGGTCATCCACTCTGCTGAACATGGAATCTGCAGAAGTTAGTGAGGTTGAATGGAAAAGACAAGGCCATCCACTCTGAAACCACCCATAAATCCAGCCTTAGGCTCACATGATTACTTAGTCCTCTCATTTGGGCTTGTTAAGTAATTACTACGTAAATTATTAGGATAATGTAATATGCATGACTTTAAGGAATGACAAATTGTAGCTAACTTTTTTTAATTTGTTGCCATAGTTACATTTCTAGAAATTCTAAATTGTTCCTCTTCCCATGTATAAATTACTGCCACCCTGCTATTTGTTTAGTTTTGATGGGTGAGACTGTAATTGCATGCCAGCAAAATGACTACCAGTCTAGGATTGGAAGTCTTGCCCCCGATGTCTCCTTCAATGTCTAGGGCAATGGGTGGCTGAGTCCAGGGTCTGAGTGGCCTCATCAGAGGGTGAGAAGGCCTTGAAAGATAAATCAGGATCAGGCAGCTCACCTTCACCTAGGGGCACCTGAGCGATACTTTCTTCCCTTTTGGCTGCCCAGTGGGCATTTACTAACCAGAAGTAAGAGGCTATTGTGCCAACTCATCGTCATTTACTCCTCCTGCAAAAAAGAAAAGAAAGACTATCTCTGCCACACTGGATTAAATCTTAAGGAAAGGTTTGAATATCCTTTTTTGCTTTGCATAAAACATTAAAGGACATATTAGTCACATCTGTGCCTGGAAGTTAGACCTGCCAGAAGACAAGGGAATTTACTAGAATGGGGTTTTCTATCTGCCTGTGAACTACAAGACTTGTTTTTATCAACATGCTTCTTGTCCAGCTCATGTTTTAAAGGATAAGCAGACCTATATTGAGCATTATGGGACAAATGCAAACAAAACAAAAGCAAGAACGAGAAAACTATTAATCAAACTATAATTGGAAATGGCAGAAGTCAAGGTAAAAGGTACTGAAAACAGTAGAGTTGAGGACAAAATACATTAAATAATGTAAAGTGACATTTTATTTGGGTAATAAGTATAATATTCAGTAGTATCAGAATATATAAAATCAGAGCTTTTAGAAACAGAAAAAATTACTAGAAAACACAATTAGTGTGAGAGAAGACACAATTCCTTAAGCGTCTATGTGTTTTAATAATTAAATATAGTATTTGAATACTAAAATAAAGATTGGCTTTATCGATATCTCTATCAGTCTACTTCTACCACATTCTATGTATCTGTAAACCTTGCCCATCTACAGAAAATTCACTTCCTTATGAAGCATCCATGAGCGAGTTGGCCATACACCAGGCCTTGAGGAAAACTTAATAAATTTCAAAAAGCTGAAATTGTAGGGTTCATATTTTCTGATCACAAAGCAAATAATAATAATGATTACAAATGCTTAAAATACCCACTTGCTTGGAAATGTAAAACAAAAACTATAATAAGTTTTTGAGTCAAAGAGGAAATCAGAACCATAATTACAGGCCGTTTAAAAAATAATGACAATGAAACAATGCTTATCAATGCTCACGGAATGCAGTTAAAGTAGAAGTGAGAGATAAATGTGCACTTGTGCGTACTTAAATTTTTTAAACAAGAAAGGATGTAAATAAACAAACTGCACATTCAACTCAAGAAATCAGAAACTCCCCTTCTGGGCAGGAGGGGCTTCAAGGAGGGAGGGAGGAGCGCTGGGCTAGAATTCACCTGCTTTCTGTAAGTGGCTGGCTGGTCTTTCAAGATAGGGGAAGGAGGTGGGGTGGGGGGCAAGGGTGGGAAGGCTGTTTGTGTAAAACCCCCCACCCTTCATGCTTGCCCAACAAAGTCCTGGCTTCCCCCCAACTTCTTTATTGAACTGGGACTTTATATCATTTTGTCTCCCTTTCTGTGCACATTCACATACAGCATGACAGCCTAAGGTGGGATTATTCAGAAGGGGCTTCCCATCTTTGCTGCCCTGTGTGTACATACTCTCATTCTAGAACAGCCGATAATTGCAATGAATAGCAGTCACCAATGCAAGGCACAATTAACTCAAGCAAGGAGGCACATCTGTGCGATTAGCCTTTCTTAAGATGACAGATGGATGCAAGTAAAATAATGCATGTTAAGTGCAGTACTTGGCTGGGCCATTCCAAATGCTCAATAAATAGTAACTATTAGATCATTTGATTTCATCACATGTATTTGTGCACATAGAAAACTGTAAAGTTCTTGACAATTAATAGCAGAGTTCAGTAAAGTGACTGAATAAAAGGCAAACAAATAAAAATAAATGTTTACTATATTTTATCAATAGACTTAAAGATGAGATGAGAAAATCTCACCTAGGAAAGTTTACAAAAATTAAATAAAACAGAATAGAACAAAGCAAAAACTGGTAATAAACATAATAAGAAATGTATAAGACCTATATGAAGGGAAATATAAAATTTTATGGAGAAAAATATTACAATATTCCTGACCATGTTATTTTTAAAATATAAATTGTTCACAACAAAATATATATTTAAACATAATCAATACAAATATTAAAGAGATTTTTTTGGGGAAAACTTTGGATCAAGTTCATTTGGAAAAATAAAAAGATAAGATTATTCAACATCATTAGCCATTAAGGAAATGCAAACTAAAAACCACAGTGAGATATTACTACACTCGTATTAGAACAGTTAAAATGAAAAGTACTCATAGCAAATGCTGGGAGAGTCAGAGAAACTAGATCTCTCCTCCACTGCTGGTGGTGATGTGAAATGGTACAGCCACTGTGGAAAATTGGCAGGTTTTTAATAAAAGTAAACATTCACTCTCCATACTATCCAGCAATTGCACCCTTGGGCATTTATCCTAGAGAAATAAGAATTTAACATTCACACAAAAACTTGAACATGAGTGTTCATAGCAGCTTTATTTGAAACAGCCCCAAACTGGACACAATCCAAATGTCCTTCAATGGATGAATGGTTAAACAAACTCTGATGCAATGGACGCTGCTCCACAGTAAAAAGGAATGAGCTATTGATACACACAAAACCCTGGCTGCATCTCAAGTGCATGATGCTTAGTGAAAAGAGTCGGTCTTAAAAGGTTATATACTGTATGATTTAATTTATAGAATAGTCTTCAAATGTCAAAACTATAGAAAAGATTAGCGGCGGCCAGGGGGGAAAAATATAAAGGGTAACACACAGCAGGGAGCTCCTTTGTGGTGACAGGCAGCTCTGTATTTTCAGTGTGGTGGTGTTTGCATGAATCTGTACGTGAGGTAATTGCACAGAACAGCACATGCGTGCACACACATGCGCACACACATGAAGGCACATAAAAATGGTGAAGACAGAATCATGTTGGCAGCATAGTTAACAGTATCATAACACTGTCAATTTCTGGGTTGATATTGTACTACAGTCATAGAACATGTCATCGTTGGGGGAAGACGGGTGAAGGACATGTGAGACTCTATGTACCATCTGTGTAACTTCCTGTGTGGCTTAAATTATTTCAAAAGAAAAAGTTTTAAAACAATATGGAAGAAAAAAAGGTCAAGAATTACAAAGAATTATGAGATTCCAGAAAATTATGAAATTTAAAATAAGAAGATTGATGTGCTCTGATGCATCCTGGCAAATACAGAACATATCATAAAGCCACATAGCGAAAATGTGTTCCAGGTTTGTGAGTCAACAGAGCAGGGAAACAGAACAGGCAGAACTGAATGGGGTGCGGATACCTATGTCACCATAGGGGGTTCATGACGTAACAGCTGATGTTAGAAATTTGGCTAACTCCTATGAAGCAAAATTTTATAAGTCCTTATCTATATAATATGCTTCCAAATAAATTCCAGATGTGTTAAAGTGTCCCCAATAAATCCCAGATGTAATAAAGTGTCAAAGAAGAAAGTAAATTCACAATAAATTCAAATAAGATAATTGATTGCAATATAGGAAAAAACTTCCTAATCACAAAAATCTATGGATCAATTCATAAATATCCCAACCTTCTATCCATGGAAAATACCATAAGCAACAATAAGAACAATAATAACAAAAATATTAAGAGAAAATACTGTTATCATTCCTTTATTAAAAAAGATCTTTTAAAGCTATGAGAAACAGAACATCTCAGTGAAGAAATGTAAAAATGACATAAATAGACAATTGACAAATAGAAACTAAATGATTAAAATTGTTCAACCTAATGAAGAAAGAAAGGGATGAAAAATTAAAGGGATTGGAAATTTCATTAAAATGAAACACAAAAGGGAATTTTTTCCTATTAGGTGTAGAAAGAAATAAATTATAGACAATAATGTTGGGCAGTTTATGATGAGAGTGTAAGTTCTCCAAACAGCTGTTGGGAATATAAATGGGCATCAATTCTGAAAAGCTTTCTGGCAACACGTATCAGGATCTTTTAAATTGTTTATGGCCTTGACACAGTGATTTAATGCTGAGGAATCTGTCTCAAGAAAATAATCAAAGAGGTGGACAAAGATGTATGAGGAAAGCTATTCATATTTCTCTATTATTAATAAGCTAGTAGAGAAAATTGGAGGAAAACTAAATGTTCAGCAGTAGGAGAACTGTTGAATTGAGGCATGTTCATACAGCAGATTATCATACAGTCACAGAAGATCGGGTTTTTAACGACTATGTAGTGACATGGGGAAATGTTCACATTGAAATAGTACAACTGCCACTCGATATCTGCAGGGGATTGGCTTCCAGGGGCCCTCCGAGATACCCAAATCCTTGGACAACAAAGTCTGTCATAAATTGGGGTAGTATTTGCGTATAGCCTACACACGTCCTATATTTTGTCATCTCTAGATCACTTATAACACTAATACAATGTAAATGCTATATGAATAGTTATTATATTGTATTTGTATCTGTATAATTTTTTGATTGGATTGCTATTTAGGTTTTTTTTTTTTGAATATTTTTGATCCAAGGTTACGGAGGGCTGAGTAAACATGACAGAAACAAGATATAAAATGGCAAATTAGGATACACACAGACAGCTATACCCACACGCACATACACATACTGCTGTGGTCCAAACGTCTACCCCCATCTGCCAAAGTCATACGTTAAGATCTAATCCCCAAGGCAATGATGTTAAGAGGTGAGTCTTCTGGGAGATGATTAGGTTACGAGGGCTCCACCCTCATGAGTGGTATTAGTGCCCTTATAAACGAGGCCCAGGGGAGTTTGTTCGCCCCTTCTACCACCAAAGGACGCAGTCAGAAGGCGCCACCCATGAAGCAGAGAGCAAGTCCTTGCCTGACACCAGCTCTGGTGATGCCTTGATCTTGGACTTCCTAGTTTCTAGGACTATGAGCAATAGATTTCTGTTGTTTATAAGTTACCCAGTCTAAGGCATGTCATTATAGCAGCCTGAATGGACTAAAACACATACATACATATACTTGCATGTCTAGGCACACAAACACATACATGTATAAAGCTTGAAAAGAAAACATCAGAACTTTTAGACGGAGGCTATTGCTTTGTGGCAGTGACTCTTAATTTCTTCTTTGCACATTTAAATATTTTACTAATATTATATTAATACAATGAGAATAATTACCTTCCCCATCAGAAAGAGAAGCAGACACTCTTTAAGTGCGTGAAGACTGACCAAGGAAGATTGCAAGATTGATGCGTCAGATTTAGAATGAAATTAATTAAAGATAGTTTCACAGGCATGTACTGATCAATTTCTGCATGCCACATCTTGGGCTAGGGCCTCTTTTCTGAACATACCCATTTCACATACTGACCTGGAAGGAAGGTATTTCCCCCAATTTATGTAAGATAAATGCAGGTTCAGGGAGGTTGAGTGGCTTGCTCATAGACACCCAGCAGGTAGGTGAGAGAGTAGAAACCCGACCCTCTCATGTTAATTCTGGTGCCCTTCTCACGACAGCGTAGCTCTTTACTCAGGAGTTCGGGCACACGTGGTCAGGTTGTAGCTGGTGTGCCTCGGCCCAGTGGACAGGAGTGAAATTATTAGCCCCATTAAAAAGAAAAGATGGTTTGATGAAAACTTTACTACTAGAAATAAAGAAAGTGTTTAGAGCCCAGTCTCACTGACATACATGAACTTGGAAGCATCGATTTTACCGATGATTTGTAAAAGCAGCATCAATTTAAACCTTTACTCTTCTGCTGCTTCCATCTATAAAAACAAAGCCAAAAACTCAGCCACAGCCAGGGACAGGGCAGTGTGGTGGAGTCTTGTATACCTGCAAAATCCAGCCCTCTTGCCACTTTGGGTGTTGGGAATATTGGAGCAGAGGGAAGAAAAAAATGAGGGGGAGGGGGAGAAGGCATTTGTCATTTCTTCTTGTGCCTAAACCGATCCTCCTTTGCACCTGAATCCCAGTGCCTTCCAGTTGCATTTTCTCTGTGTTCACCTGTGTCCTGAACCTATGTCACTGTGGTCCCCAAGGAGGGAAACACAGGCCCTAGTAAGGGCATGGCTAGCAGAAGGCATCAACATGAACTTCTCTCAAGCATCAACACCTGGAGGAAATGAGCCACTAGAACACCTTGGTTTCTAGGGCCAAAAGATTTGGTGTGGTGGTTTGAAAACTATGTTTACAAATCTTATGCCATGCTTCCCCTAAAGAGGAGGAGTTTATGTCTGCTCTCCTTGAACTTTGACAGGCAATGGTGATCATATCTGTGAATAGAATGTGTCGGAGTGATGCTGCTTCATTTGAAAAGAGAAGAGCCAAGCACTCCTGCGCTGCTTTCTTGGGATATTTGCTTTGAAGTCCTGAGGCCAGGCTGGAGAGCCCATGTGCAGTGATGGGAGAGCACAAGAGAGGAGGAACCTTGTCTTGACCCAGCTCTTTGAGTCCTTCTGAGCTCAGGTGACAGACATGGAGTAAGCCAGCTTGGCCATAGTCTGACTGCAGCCTCCGGGGAGACCCTGGTGAGAACTTATCTAGCGGAACCTAGTCAACCCCCAGAACTAGGAGTGATCATCAGAAGATAAATGCCCTTGTTTTATGCCACTGAGGTCTGGGGTTATTTGTTACCCAGCAAGAGAGAACTGAAACATCTGGATTCTGCCACCTGCAAACACCGGGCAATGACTAAGCCACGCTGTTTCTCTGCCAATTCTGTTTCTTCATCTGTAAAATGCAAATGACAATGTTATCTCCCATTAAATATCGTTCTGAGCTGCAGATGAGACAATGTGTGCAAAGTGTTTGGTGAACTGTAGGAACCTCTATTGATGTCGACAGTTCTTCCGGGCAGCACCTCTTCCTGGGGAAGCACATCCCCAAGGATGGAGTTCCAGGAGTAAGGGCTGGCTGGGCCACGCCGAGTGTTTAAGAGTGTCCCTATGAATCCACATTGACACCTGCCTCACTGGCACATGGCAGAGCCCTGCTGCCAGCTCAGTGCTAGGAGAACATCCTTAGCTATTCTCAGAAAGAACATATCCTCTGTAACTTCTAACAGAGTCCAGGGAAATGTGTCTGAAAATGTCTTGCTTCCCCAAATAATTCTTCTTTGCCTGACTTTTGCTTATTAAATGTGTTTGCTCTCTTCTTATTCATTTATTTCTGTTGAGGGCCCACACCGAATGCATTCTGCCGATTTTCATCTTGGGTTGCTACATGCTCAGGAATAGCAGAGGTGTGCTATGGGGGTGGCCGCCCATCTCAGGTGTGTTATCTGCAGCATAAATGTCCCCAGAGCTTCCCCATGTCCTCCCTGGAGGCCTCCCTGCCTCACCTTTTGGATTCAGAGCAGAGGACTCAGGTAGGAGGGAAGCAGGAAGCCTGCAGGGCTTTGATTGGTGATTTGATGCTAATTCCGGTCAGCAGGTACTTTTTTCTTCTCTCCTCCCCAGGCCCTGCTACCTTCTCTGAGGCCAAGGAGGGTGGTGAGGAACTGACCCTGGTATGGTAATGCCAGCCCTCGGAGGGGTGGACCCTGGCCCAGCCCAGCGCCTGTCTTTATAATGCTAATACTAGAGAAATACAAATTCATCAGGCTAATGGTCAAAAGACACAGTTATTTTTCATTATATCCTTCCTGAATGTGGTCGATACATTTTGAGTGTTTGGCATATGATATTTGCAAAATGAGGCTGGGAGTAGCTGCCTATTAGACTCCTGTCAAACTGGAAAAAATAAATTAAAAAATAAAAAAAAAAATAGACGATTTTTCCTTCTATTTTTCGCTCCTTAGGTTCCTGTCACCAGATTTTAGAAGGGGGTTAGCATTCCTTGGCCATCTGCTGTATTTGCCCCCCCATCTCCCTGCCCCTAGCCTGGCCCTTTTTCTCTGCACACCAACTTCATCATCTTCTAACAAGGACTCAACTCCAGCAGAAGCTCAGAGAGTGCAGAATGAGCTCCCAGACAAGCCACGTGTTTGCCTCGGTGACAAGTAATGTCCGTCTCTCCAGGTCAAAATGCAATTTTATTCATAATTTCTTCTCATCTTTTTCATTTGTCAAAATAACGATAATGTCATTATCAATCATAGTTTGTAATGAGTGAAAATTGACTAAATTCCTGGCCTAAAAAAAAACCAAAAACATGTGCCCACTCTATTTCAGGTTCCTTTCATTCTCTCTCAACCTCTTTCTCCCTCCACCTGGCCCCCACCCACCCATTCCACAATCTCCTGGAGCACATAAATGCACGTGGATATGCATTGAGATGTTTCGAACCGAATATATTCAAAGACCTTCTAGAAAAATCAAGTTTGTTCTTTTTTGCTTAGTTCTAGGACAGTGCAGGACATAGTGTAGGTGTTTGATAAATATGTTGAAAGCCTTGGGGACAGGAACCTTGTATGTCATCATCAGTGTCCTATGTCTGGGCTCTGGCACCATGCCTGGTGCATATTACTTGAATGACTAAACGGATCTCCAATCCTCCACTTCTGCACCAACCTGCACCTTTCTGTAGCATCCCTGGGATGGCAGGAGACCTGCCGGAGAGGCCGTGTGGCATGGGTGTGGCAGACAGACCTGGAGGCCAACTGCCTTGGGTGCAAACCCCAGTTCTGTCACTTGCTAGCTGTGTGATCTTGGGAAAGTTACTTAACCCCTGTGTGCTTCAGTTCCTTAGAAGTAAAAAGTGGAAAAATAGTATGTACATTGTAGTGCATATGTAGTGCATTATGGACATTATACACATTATACGCATAAACCATGGAGGAAGCAATGCTGGCCCAGAGTAAGTAAAAATGTTACACAACAAATGGTCCTTTCAGTGGTTGCACAGCTGTCCCCATGTGTGGTCTGGATTGGCCAAAACCAACTCCTTCTCCCTCACCCAGAGTAAGTCCCAGCTGCTCTTTCATGAAAAATCCCTTCAGACATCTGAATAAATCCAACAGGACCCAGTGTTATGGGGTGAATTGTGTCACCCTCAAAGATATATCAAAGTCCCAGCCTACAGTATCTCAGAATGTGACCTTTTTTGGAAATAGTTGTTGCAGATGTAGTTAGTGAAGACGAGGTCATGCTGGGGTAGGGTGGGCCCCTAGTCCAGTGTGACTGGTGTCCTTATGGAAGAGGAGAGGAGATGTGAAGGGCACGGCAGGGGACCACGTGAAGACAGAGGCAGGGGTTGGAGGGATCTGTCTGCAAACCAGGTAATACCTGGGGCTCCCGGAGGTGGGAGAAGTATGGGGTGACTCTCCCCTAGAGGCTTGGAGGGACAAGACCCCACCAACACCTTGACTTGGGCTCTCTGGCCTCCAGAGCTGTGAGGGAATAAATTTCTGTCCCGGGAGACTCCTACACCCAGTCTGCTTGTCCATTCCTCAGACTTCTCACCCCAGGTCCCTTAACTAGTTTTAACTTTTTAAGAAATTAAAGAATAACATACAGGACCTCACATGTTTTTCATGTGGCTTAATTTCCAGATCACCTCCTCATTCCAATCGTCCTTTTCTGGGTGCTCTGAAATTTGTCAGTGTCCTTCTGCAATAGATGTCCTGGCCAAGACCTGGGGACAGGACGAGTGACACACTACAGAGTCACAGAGCTGTCTCAGGCTAGTCCATACAGCAGCACCCCAGGGAGCCCTATTCAGGTCTGCAGAGGCAAGGCAGAACGTTCCAGAATGTGGCTCTATGTCTCATGGGCTCTGGGAAATCCACCAGGTGGAGAAAGTGGCCTCAAGGATATATGGTTTTTCAGCCTTGCCAGATCCAGTGCTGGGGAACCCTTGGCAGCCCATGGAGGGTGTGGAGAGGGAGTCATGCTCCCTCATTTCCTTCTGTAGCCAGCGAGCCCCCTTGGAGGAAGAGAGGGACTTGCAGGAGCTGTGAGGTCAGGGTTGGGACTGCTCTGCCGCTGGCTCTGAAGAGGGCTGAGAAGTCGGATCCATCTGGCTCAGAAGGCTGCTCCATGGGCACCGGGCTCCCAGCTCTCCCAATTTTAGAAGCCCCCAATCAATAAATACCTTTGTATGGAGACTTTCATTGTGACATAGAGCAGATGGGCCAATAAAATGATCTCCAAAGAGGTGATGATGAGAGAGCTTGCTGCTTGGTTTTGAGGTCTTCTGATCCTCTGAATGTGATCTTTGAACCTACCAACTCCCATGCCAATGAAAGGGAGGCACATCCAGGAAGGAAGTGGAGGGCGGAACCACAGCCTACTTGGTGGGGTCTGACCAAAGACCCCAGCACTCCCTGGAATATCTTGGGTGTTTGAAAGGAACTTAATCTGTTGTTTAAAACAAGTTGGTCCAGAGTGCCATGGCACAGTTCATCCATGCATACAGCGTACACAAGCAGTCGGGGACATTCTACTGTCAGACCCCACAAGAGAGAGGGGCTCCCAAAGCTAGCAGAGTTTCAGGACTGCCTGGGAGCCTATTAAAAATACAGATTCCTGGGCATAGACTATCTTGGGGTGGGGTTCTGGGCTTGTTGTATTTCATAAACTCCCTGAGTGATATGTTTGCAGTCACCCCAGCACAGCTCTGCAGTTATTTTAAAAAATATGCCCAATATTGTGTTTTCCTATATATAATCTGCTGCAAGAATGTAAAGGGAGCTGTGTGCATGGAAAAGTGTTCTTTAGAGACGGCTTCCTGGAGGCAGGTTAGGTCTGCAAGGAACCTAACGGCAAAGAGTTTGTGAAGAAGGAAAGAGGGTTCTGGAAGCAGACGACAGTAGCAGAGATGGAGAGGTCGAAGAACACGAACGGGGGTGTGGCACGAAAGAGGGTTTTGGCTGCAGAAGAAATTGAATGGCCCGTCAGGTTCCTGGTGCAAGGAGATCCCATCAGCTCTCCTTCGGACGCTGGACCATCCTGATCAAATCCCTGAGCTACATGTGGCTTGTACAGCCACAGGGCAAAGTGTTCTGAACAGCTCTGACAGTGACAGCTGAGTACCCTTCCGGGTGGTCCCTGCTTCTAATTGCATCCATCCTACCAACCATGTTTAATTCACCCCCTTTAACAGGTTTCTATTTTTTCACTGACAAACCCACTCTCACCAGGTCTTCTGTGGGTGTAGTAGGTTTGCTGAATATTTGTGATGGCGAGGAAGGGTCTCATCCTACACTACACAGACTCTTAACAGCTTCCTGGCTCTTTGCAGAAAGAGCAGAGGGAAATCTCTCCTGCTTTCATGTGGAACAGTTTTACCTCTTTTCCCAAATTTTGGGGGATGCATTGCATCCCTGTACTTTTTGGGGTATCCCAACTTTTACCCAGAGTAGGCTTATTAAAACATTTCTTCTGTTTAAAAAATAGGACTCTTCCTGAGAGACATTCTGGTGACTATTTCTCTTTTTCATATTTTTATATGTGAATGGATGATTTGCAGTGTGCTTTAAGACATGACTTCCATGCTGTGGCACTGTGGACACTAGAAAGGGACTGACTGTGGCATGTTGTATTCTAGGAGGAAAGGTCAAGGTCAGAGATGGGAAGAGGGTGGGAACAATGCTGGCTGGGAATTGCCTTTTATTTATTTATTTTTTTTAGCACTACGCTGGGAGAACCATGAGCAGCCCCCAGTTCTAACTTAGCTGGAGAACTGAATACAGAGATCAGGGCTGGAGTCCTAGAGCTGGTAGAAGATATCCCATATCCGGGGTTAAGGTCCTGCCCTGTATTAGTTTCCTGTGGCTGCTGTAACAAACTACTGCAAGTGTCGTGATTAGAACAACACAAATTTATTACCTTACAGTTCTGAAGGTCAGAAGTCCGAAATGGGTTTCAGGAGGCTAAAAGCAAGGTGTTAGCAGGGCTGTGTTCTTTCCAGAGGGTCTGGGGGAATCCATTTTCTTGTCTTTTCCAGGTTTAGGCCCGAAAGAGGCTGCCCCCACGTGCCGAGGCTCCTGGCCCCTTTACGTACCTCAAGTCAGCAATGGCTAGTTGGGTCCATCTCACACGGCATCACTCTGACACTGACTCTTCTGCTTCCTCTTCCGCATTGAAGGCCTGTCGTGATTACGTTAGGTCCACCTGGATAACGTCCCTCTCTCAAGATCGGCTGATTAGCAAACTTAGTTCCATCTGCCACCTTAATTCCCCTCTGCCGTGTAATGTAACATATTCATGGGTCCTGGGGGTTAGGGCATGAACATCTTTTTTTTGGGGGGGATCATTCTGCCCACCACCTGTGAAGTATGCTTCCCTCTGTTCTTCTAGACTAAACTGCCCCATGTGGCGGCCACTAGCCACGGGTGGCCGTTGAGTGCTAGAAATGGGGCTAGTCCAAATTGAGATGTGATACGAACACAAAACACACCAGATATTGAAGACTTAAGAGGAAATGAGTTATAGTAAACACCTCATTACTGACTTTTACATTGGTTATGTGCTGAAATGATAGTATTTTAGATATATTGGGTTAAATATGTTATTAAAACTGATTTCATCTTCCTTTGTTTTTTTTACATTTTGTTCATGTGGTTACTAGAAAATATTAAATTACATATGTGGGCTCATGTTTGATTGCTACTGGACAGCTTGCGAGCCAACTTCAACCACCAGTGAATCTGGGGCATTCAGACCTTGAGCGGATGATATTTCAGGGAGAGAAAGATCTTCAGCTTCCAGCAGGGGGCACTGTGGAAAACAGATAAAGCATTAGTCTTTCAACCTAAAACGCTGTGTGCGTGTGCGTGTGGTGTGTGTGCGTGTGTGTGTGTGTGTATGTGTGTGTAAGTAATAGAACTTTTTTTCAGTCTTATTCTAGTCTGGCAGGAGACTCCCAGGATGACTTTAGGGAAGCTAGAACTTGCCCTTCTTGCTCATCACACCCTACAAAGGCTCTGCGTTAAGATCAGGATAGTCCATGCTGCAACTAGTCCACCGGAGGACATCATGTCACCCCTTTCCCAAGGGGCCCATGGCAACAGTTACTTTGTCATGGGATTACCCTAGAGGTCGTCTCTGTGGCTTACAATCTGTCTCACCTTGACCCCAGCTGGGTTCCTCCTGGGTAGTTCAGTATATTTCAGTCCCTGTTCACTCTGTTTGAAGCTTAGTCGCGCTATTTTCAGTATTTTAACACTTCCTGAGATCCTAAAGCTCTGGGCTGGGCCTGTCAGGTTTTTGTTCAAGCACACATGACTCAGCCCGTGTGCAGACACCTGCTTTTCATTTGCAGACTCAGCTGTCCAGAGCCCAGGTGGGAGGGTCCCTGGTGGATGAGGTCAATGGATGCTGACGTGTCCATAGGAGACCCGGGGCGGCTGGTGTATCTTAACTTGAACCTAGGCCTATACAAGACTTGGGCAAATCCTTCCCCTGGAAAGACAGGATGGCCACTTATAGCTGGGGCGGCAGGCCCAAGACCTCACAATTGACCCTGCTTATCTTGAATCAGCCTGACGCGAGGCCCTTATCACTGTGCACGGCACCCTCTTCCGAGCCCTGTCCTAAAAACCTGGCTGGCTTCAGATCAACTGGCTAATTACTTGTGCTGTAATGATCAACCTGCCTAATTTATCACTTCTTTGAACATTTAATTAGCCAGCAGTGCAAGACAATTAGGTTCTGAATTAGGATAAATTAAACTGCTAGCTTAGCAGCTCTAAGGACATGGAAACTATAACCAATTACATCTACAAAAAGATTTGACAGAACCGTCAAAGAGCAAGAGCCTGACATAAGCCAACAGCTGACTGTGCCAAATATTCTGGAGAATCTCATGGAGCCGAGTGTTTTCAGCTCAGAAGACAGAGAGGAGCGTGCACAGCTTGAGAGAACAAAACCTCTGCATGAAGCAAGGGCTTCGGGCTTTGGCCCCGTTATAGGGTGCCATGGGGGGTAGTATCTGTGACAAGTGACCACATTATTAATTTTATAGATCAATTAGAACTGGAAATTTGCACATTAGCATTCCCAATGGCCATGTTTGAGATCATTGTTTTGCTAGCCCCCAAAATGCAGATGGGACCCTGACATAGGTGTATATGGTATATGTCTGTTCCAGGAAGGAAGCTATTTCTCTTCTAACTATTTAAGCCTAGTTACTTCTTGAATTTTCACACCACCATCTTATCTGAGGATGAATACATTCTTATGGAGAAAGCAATATAGCAGAATACTTCCATGTCGCTTTAGCTTTAGAATGGGTTATAATTTTTTAAATTATTAATTTGGATTTTTATCCTTTTGAAAAGTGACTTTCGAAGGCTGTGTTTGAAAGTTATTCATGCTCCCTAGAAAGACACTGGACAGCAACTGGACAGGGTGGTTAAAGTTTTGCTTTGATTGTGAGAAAATGTTGCTCTTGACCTGATGATCGATTGGTATATTGTGGGGCTTCCCTTCCAGACGGAGTACTGAGAGCCAAAGAGAAGAGGGAAGAGAAGATAGGAGAGCAGGAGACTTCTGGGCTACGTCCCTTCTTTCCTGGGATTTTCCAAGAGTGGGGTAGGATCTGAGAGGCTCAGGGAATAAACTGCATCATAAACCAAGCTATAGCTTCCTGTGATTCTGTGCCTGTTCCTTGCCTGTGATTTTACACCTTTAGTAAAGCCTTGTTCACATGTTTCAGGTTTGGCTCAGTTTCTCTGTGAGTTATCAACAGAAAGATTGTGTGTGTGGTTGGACTTTGTATTCAAGGAAGTTTCTGCACGCCCACCTTCCATGCATACTGTCATGGTAATATACAAGAAATTCATAAGCAAAATGAGAATTTCAACATAAAAAGAATTGCCAAGCTCCCGTGGTTTGACTTGCCATCTCCCCTCCCTTAACAATCTTTTTTATTATACAGTACTTATGTCTAGAACCCAGCCATGACCGACCACTGCAGACCCCACAGTCATACTAGGATGTTGCAATCATTGGAACAAAGAAAGGAAATTCGTGCATGGATGACTGAAGGCAGCTTCCCACAGCTGTGAGCCAAGTAACACACCACGCGAAGGCATTGTCACTCTTCCAAACACCTAAGAAGAGGAACGCGGAGAGAAAGATGTTTTCAGCACGATCAAAGGACAATGATTTGATCACTTCAGGAACAGAAGTGGGTGGCGTGCTGTGCATGTTTGTGGGGAAGTGATAATCAAAGGCAGGAAGCTACCCAGTTCGGGAAAAATCTTACAATCTTAGTTGAAAAACTGATTAGCAGGAGGCGGCTCACGTGAGTCAGGGATGAGTGGCCCACTTGGCTGTCCCCAAAATGCAGCTTTCTGTACATTTCCAACTTTTAAGGTTTTGTGTGTTTGGCTTGGTTTATATCAAAGGAATCAGCAAGATCCCTTCATATTTCAGCAAGCCTCTTTCTGTTCTTCCTCCTTCACCAAGTACGTTGGAAGGCAACTCCCACCCCAGACATGAACTCAACAGCATCAAAAGAGCTTCCTGAATTCTGATTGTAAAAGAGCATCTTGGTCACTTGAAATGTCTGAGAATTCAGGAGCAAACAGTACACTTATCTTTAGGAACTTTTGCAAGGAACACAGCTTCACACTCAAGCTCTGAAGGCAAATTACATAAACCCACCACATCATCTTAGAAGATGTTTGTAAGTATGCATCTCATTGACATATTTAGAGCAAATTAATCTATTCTGCATCGTGTCTCCAAACTGCATCGTATCGTTGCTTCATTAAAAATGCTCCAATTAGGGAAAGAAAGAAGTTACCGCAGGACAGCTCGCTGTACGCATTAGCCTGATGCTTTCAAATTAGAGACCAAGTCGCAGGTCCCTGTTACCATGAGAACCACAGCATTTCTCCAGCTGTTAAAATTATTAACTCAAAGAACATGCATCTTCTTAAACTCTGCCTGTTATTTATCTACTCTTCTATGGGCTTGACTGTGCCTAGAGTGAACTCTATTAATCACCAGCCGAAGGAAGGACGACGGCTGGAAGAGAGAGAGCACAGTCGTGCCTTTCTTCCTGTCGGGAGAGGCAAACAACTGCAATTCATTTTCCCCATTTGGCTCTGTCTCTCCTGGAGGGTAGAGAAGAGGAAGGACTGAGAAGCCTGGAGTAATGACAGCCTGGAGGTGTCCGAGATGATGCGCAGAGATGAATGAGACCAGCTGTCAGTGGCATTCAAGGCCTCTCTGCTGCTGCAGGCAGAGGGGACTTGCATTGCCAGGTGATTGGGCCCTAAGCCCCAACTCCTTGTCTACATACAAGGACTAGGAATAGCAAGCTAGGATAGGCATGTCCCCTTATACTGCAAGAGCCTTTATGCTTTTTAATCTACTATGAAAGTCTTTTGCTTTCAGAGTCATTAGCTATCTTAATCTACAGTGTAGTTTGTGCTAGCCCCATTTTGCAGAGAAATAAACCGAGGCTTAGAGAAATTGACTTGCTCAAGGAGCCAAGCCTGCAGGTGGAGAAATGGGATCTCAAAGCGAGGTAGTCTGTTTTAAAACCCTATATTCCCCGCATAAAAACCTGTACGTGGATGTTTCGAGCAGCTTTATTCATGAATGCTAAAACATGGAAACATCCAAGACGTCCTTCAGTAAGTAAATGGGTAAATAAATTGTGATACATCCAAATAATGAAATGTTATTCAGCGCTAAAAGGAAACGAGCTCTCAAGCCATGAAAAGACATGGAGGGAACTTAAATGCATATTACTCAATGAAAGAAGGCAATCTGAAAAGGCTGCACACTGTTCTATTCCAAGCATATGGCATTCTGGAACAGACAAAACTATGGAGACAATAGGAAGATCAATTGTTGCTAGGGGTGAGGGGAAGAGAAAGATGACTAGGTGGAACACAGAGAATTTTTAGGGTAGTGAAAATACCCTGTATTATGCCATACTGGGGTGAATTTGGCCAAACCCACACAATGAACAGCACCAAGCATGAACCCTAGCATACACCATGGGCTTTGGGTGATACTGATGTGTCAGTGTCAGTTCCTCGATTATGACCAATGTATCGCTCTGTTGAAAGCAGAGGAGGCTGTGCTTATGGAGGGCCAGGGGATATGTAAGAAATCCCTACACCTTCTGTTCAATTTTGCCGTGAACCTAAAACAGTCAAAAAAAAAAGCATAGTCTTTAAAAATAAATCTTATGCTCTCTGTTACCACATAGCAGAAGCACCAAGGCCAGGGTTGGGGAATCTTTTCATGTTGGGAGGCTGTGATCAAATAAGGGCCACATTCAAGAAGCTTCAATTAGATATACTTAAATATGTACACGATTTTGTAAAAATCTAACTACTATGTTCCTAATAATTTCAAAAAATGAAAACTACTTGTTAATTTTAAAGTGAACTAACATTTTAATGCCTTTGTTGAGTCTGCTTTTTGTTGGAAAGCATTTGGATATCTGGTTCCAGAACAGAGGGAAGTTGCAACTAAACACGAGCGTAGCAGCTGTCAGGTTAGCCTTTATGGCTGACTGATGTTCCAATTGTGCTGGTCAATCCGGGAGGATTATTTCATTGAAACTTATTTTATTCTTTGGTGTCTTAAATATGTTCATTTTAAAAACAAAATAAAAATATAAAAGATGAATCAAATATATTAATAAAAATAAACGATTTTTTCTGTAAAATTTGGATTCAGTCAAAAGGCTGCACAACAGCATGTACTTCTTATAGTAGACTCATTGTTCTACATAATTTTTCAATTAATAATGTCCAGCAAACATATAAAAAAGTGCTCAATGTTTCTAATCATAAGGGAAATGCAGATCAAAACCACAATGAGATATCACCTAACTCCAGTGAGAATGGCCTGTATGAAAAAAATCCCAAAACAACAAATGCTGGCGTCAATGTGGAGAGATCGGAACACTCTTACACTGCTAGTAGGACTGCAAATTAGTACAATCCCTGTGGAAAGTAATTTGGAGATATTGACAAGAGCTACAAATAGAAATACCATTTGATCCAGCAATCCCACTGCTAGGCATCTACCCAAAGGAGAAAAAGACATTCTGTAATAAATACATCTGCATTAGAATGTTTATAGCAGGACAATTCACAATTGCAAAGATGCGGAAACAACCCAAGTGCCCATCGATACATGACTGGATTAATAAAATCTGGTATATGTATACCATGGAATACTACTCAACTACAAAAAATAATGGTGAACTAGCACTTCTTATATTATCTTGGATAGAGCTTGAGCTCATCTTTTGAAGTGAGGTATCACAAGAATGGAAAAACAGACATCATGTGTACTTGCCATCAGATTGGTACTAACTGATCAACACTAAGGTGCTTACACGGTAGTAATAATACTCATCGGGTGCCAGTCAGGTGGGGGTCGTGGGGGTGGGTAAAGTCACAAGTAATGGATGCGGAGCACACTGTATGGGGGAAGGGCACACTTGTAGCTGTGGTGTGGGTGAGGCAAAGGCATTATATGTAATCAA
Organism: Mirza zaza; assembly: GCA_008750895.1. Lineage (NCBI taxonomy): Eukaryota > Metazoa > Chordata > Mammalia > Primates > Cheirogaleidae > Mirza > Mirza zaza. The sequence goes on along the minus strand of VSMD01069837.1, from coordinate 5,153 downwards.
CACGTTTGTACCCCTATAATATTCTGAAATTAAAAAAAATAATTAATATGTAGCATATGTATACAGAACTGCATATGTCATGCACATAGAGTTTGATGTGGTTTTACAAAGTGAGCACACCATGCTGCTGGATCAAAATAGAGTCTAATCAGTATCCTAGAAGCGCCTGTTGTATCTTTTCTGTCACTATATCTGCCCTGATTTCTAATACACCATTTACCAATTTCACCTGTTTTTGAGCTTTATGTAACTGGAACCTTCCCTTTAGTTTTCCTTGCGCCTAGCATTATGCTTGTCAGATGCATCCATCTGTGTGTGTTTGTAGTTTGTTCATTCTCTTTGCTGCACAGTATTCCCAAGAATGCAGAAACCACAAGGTGTTGTTTTCTTCTACTGTTGCTGTGCATTTGGGTGGTTTCGGGTTTGAGGCTGTTGTGAATCAGCTGATGCAAATACTCTCCTGCATGTTTTTGTGCTCATATTTCTTTGGGGTATAAACAAACCCAGGAGTGGAATTACTGCATCGTGGAGATGTTTATGGTCAGTTTTAGTAGTTCAGAGTGATCCGAGCACTTTGGGAAATCCTAGCTCTATAAGCTGGGAAGTGGAACATAGGCTGGGGCTGTTTTGGGGGCTCAGGAGGGAATAGGGAAGAGACCGTCATGGTTGAGGCAATGGTGTCATGATGCAGGGTAACGTTAGAGGCCTTGGCATGGGAAAACAGTGGTTACGTAGGCACCAGAGCCTACACACAGGCCTCACCCCCAGGGCTGGATGTAGTGACTGCTTCACCCTAAAGTTCTCATTCTGAACCTGCCCACACCATCCAGAGAGTGGGCGCCCTCCCTGGTGGGGTCCTTGGTCCCCTGAGCCCCTCCGTTAGCAGTCTGAGCATTGTAGGGCTCAGGGGAGAAAGTTCAAATGACACAGGAAGTTCAGTGACAAGCGCCTAGGCACTGATTCCCAGCAGGCAGACATACTTGGCAAGCTCACTGTGATGGTTCCTTTTCTGTGCCAATTTGACCCGGCCACGGGATGCCCAGATATTTGATGAAACATTTTTTTCTGGGTGTGTCTGTGAGGGTGTTTCGGGAAGAGATTAGCATGTAATCTCTTCTCTGGGTCTCCGGTGTGAAGACAGCAGATCCTGGGACTTCTCTCAGTTTCCATGACTGTATAAGCCGATTCCATACGTGTGTGTACACATTATACACATACATGTATATGTACATACATGACGAATATGCCCACCATGCCTGAGCTTCTTGCAGGAAAGTTCCTAGAGTGATTTCTCCCAAGAGGAATTTCAAGTTCGACCCCTGAACTTGAGAGAGATGAGCTAGAGTAGTCTTCCCAGCCTGCTGGTCACAGACCACTGGGACTGGGGATAGTGGGTGAGACTGTGCTCAGTGTTACAGCAAGAGGTCCAAATGGCTCTCTCCATCATGAGGCCAAGCACTGCCGGGAAACCAAGCTAGTAAAATACAGGATTGTGCGTGGCATTCAACAAATGTATAGTAAGACCACATTCTTCAAATGTGTTACTGGATTTGTTTTACAATGTTATGCCATTTCACAATTCTCAATCACATATGTTATCATGTGAAGATCCAACACTTTCTTATTTTGTTTTGTTCCTTTAAAGAGACGTCCTTAAACCAGATGAGAGGAAAGAGAGATGACAGGACCGCAATGCCATTGCGCTCGCACTGAAATGCCATTTAGCCGGCCTGCAGGCTGCCAGATAAAACTATGTGGTACTAGTGGGATGAATTGAAAATTGTCATTTCGTCAAACTTAGTGACAACATTATCTGTAGATCTTAGAAAAATCAGCTCAGCAAAATCCCTGGTTGGTACTGATCCTCTCAGATAGATTGAAACCTTTCCAGGCTACTCCTCGGGCTCATCAATCCAGGGCAGTTGTCATGGTGAGCGGCTGAGCAGACAGCTTCCATTTAATTATCCTCAGCCCTCTCGATATTGGAGGCACTTGGGGACAGCCGGCTGTGCTGGCCCCGTCTCCCCGGCTAAAATAGTTATTGCTCCCTCTCCACCTTGCCTTCACCTAGGAACATCCATGCCCTGCTTTATTCAGTCAACAAGTACCAAGTGCTGTGATGTGCGGGCACAGTGCTCGTGCCAAGGATGCCATTGTGTAAATGTCAGGCGAGACTCTGATTCACTCTCTTTGGGCTGGCCGAAGACGGACCCCGGGCAATCGCAGAGGTGGCGAGTCTGCGCTGTGCCCGCCGAGAGGGGGCGCTCGAGCCTGGGAGGCACCACTGGGTGTCGGCCCAGGGGCTGGGAGCTGGGTGTTGGGTCCTAATTGGTCAATGCTCAGTCACAGGTCTTGACTGAGGAAGGAAATCCAGTTCTAGTTCCTTCCAAAGCCCTGAACATAAAATGGGGCTGGGGGATGATCTAGGGACAGCCAGCAGAAGGAGGGGAAGCTGGCGATGAGGAATGGGGTGTCGAAAGGAGGGAAACAGAAAAGGCTCCTTGAGGAAGGAAGGAGGGTCCCGGCAGTCCCTTGGGCAGCACTGTGGTGTTTGTTGCTCCCATCCATCTGATGGCAAGGCTGTGACATGGCAGAGTACAAGCCAGTCCTACAGAAGCAGCGTCAGCGGGGAGACCACCCAGAGGATGACATCATATCCATCCATCCTCCATTTGTCCATATGTCCCTTTGGCAAATGTCTGCCGAGTGTCTGCCATGCGCCTGTCTTGTCAGGGACACACACGTTAAGCAAGTAATTGCACAAATGCACCATGCTTTTCAGACAACGTGATAAGCGTGCACCATGCTGTGCAGGCAACGTCCATGATCAGAGTGTCACAGAAGGCTTCCCTGGGGCAGGGACACTCAGCTGAGATCTGGAGGGTGAGGAGGAAACAGTGAGAAGAGGCAGGATGGGGGCAAATTTTCAGGCAGAGGAAGGAGCCTGCATGAGGACGTCACAGAGAGACAAATGCACCCTGGGCAAAGTGGACGCCTGCCCCATCATGGAGGGCCGCTGGGACTTGATCCTAAGAACACCTGGCTGCGGATGCCGCAGGGACAAGGAGGACGAGAGGCAGGTGGAAAGTGACCTGCAGATGAAGACAGCAGCCCTGGCCACAGCCATCCTCAGTGGCTTGGCCCTGCATGGCGCCAGAGAAGGTTTAGAGTGGTGGTCATCTCCGTCCGGTGTCAGAGCTTGCAGCTCTTCTGCCACATGGGCATGTGACAATACGAACTTTCACTGCATGTGACAATGTGTGCTTGGCAGAGGAAGAGGGAGCTGGTTCCAAACTACAGGGGACGCCCTTGCACGTCTTCACAACACACAGAAGGCTAACAGGTCCCATCAAGGGGCAGAGGGTTTCACCTGTGTGCAGGGAGACTCCTTGAATAGGGCTGACTTACCAGGCAATCACCTCAAAACCAGGACAAGAAGGATCCAGAAGGAAGCAGACTGTTGCTTGAACACTTAGAGAACCAGCCCTGCGGCAGAGGCTGGGGAAGTTTCTGCTGCTACTGGGCTTTGCATACTGGGCTCTGCATCAACACCTGCTTTCTAGGTTGATAAGAAAGAGAAAGAGAAAAACAAAGCGAAACAACACAAAACAAAACTTTTAGCATTCCTCCCTCTGCAGGGTTGAGGAAGCTCTGGAATGTCTTTAAAGGGAACTGGTCTGAGCTAAAAGAACAGGAAAAAAGTGGGAAGGAAGAGAAGGGAGAGGCTAGATTTTTTTGGTATATCTCATTTCAATTCCCCCTGCTCCAGATCGTTAAAAGATAGAATTTAGAAAGCACAGAATCAGACCCCCAATTTTACATTTAACATGTTACTTCCCAACTGAACTGGCATTTGGAGACAAACTCTAACCCTTGATTAGAGTCTCTGTGACTGCATGTCGACCCTGTGGGCTGGGACAGGACACCCTCACCTGTCCCTCCTGGGGGTGCTTCATGTGCGTATCGAGAACTGACCTCTTCCATCCTCCTGTTTGCATTTCCCTCCTCACTGGCTCTGGCTCCAAGCTCGCATCCTGCCGAAGCATTTTTCCTCCTCCCAGTGCTATGTGAAAGCTGGCCTGACACTGTCACCCTGGCACATCACCGCCGATGTCCCACCCCCAGGGCCGTTCCTCTGGGTGCCTCCACTGTGAGGGTGGCAGCCAACGTATCTCCACCAACAAAAATCTCCATGTCTGTAGCGATTATGCAAAACTGGCCCTGCTGCTGCTTTTCTTTTACCATCTCCAATTACAGACCCCGAGGTGCAAGGCGAGGAACAGACACTGTGCTGTCCTTGGAACTGCTCTGTCCATAAGCTGTGGCTGTTCCGGAGCCAAACGTGCACCTCCCCAGTCTCTGCGGGTCTCCCCCTGTGCTGTAGACCGCATGTCTATGCCCATTCCCAGATTCACATACTGGAACCCTAATCCCCACGGGGATGGTATTTGGAGACCAGGTCTTTGGGAGGCGATGAGGTTAGGAGGTTGGAGCCCCAGTAGGGGGATTCTGAGAAGCCCTTGTAAGTAAGAAGAGACAGGAGAGAGCTCGCTTCCCTCCTGTCTGTCTCCACCGTGTGAGGACACCTGGAAGAGGATCCCAATCATGCTGGCACCTTGATCTTGGGTTTCCAGCCTCCCGAACCATGGGAAATAATTGTCTGTGGTTTAAGCCACCAGGTCCATGATGTTCTTGCCATAGCAGCCCCTGCTGATGAGAACACCCACAGCAATCCAAATCTCCAGACAAGCAGAAGTCAAGGAAGACTTGGACGGGGATGTGAGTCACTGGGGAAATGTCTCTGAAAGACAGAGGGAGGGGTGGTGCGGGCTGCTGGGGACAGCCTGGCCTGGAAAGCCCTGGGCCACGCACGGCACCGAGAGGTCCTGGCTCAGCCAATGGGAGTCCTTGAATTAACTATCGTCTACTGCCTTATAAATCGCCCCAAAATGGAATGGCTTAAGACGACAACAAAATTTTACTATTTCACGGTGTCTGTGGATTGGGGGTTGAGGAGCAGCGGAGCTGGGTGGCCTGTCATGAGGCTGGAGTCATAGAGTTCGCTGCTGTGCTTCCAAGGCCCCATTTGGGTGGGAGAGTGGTCTTCCAAGGTGGCTCAGGCACACTCGGGAGAATTGATGCCAGCCGTTGGC